>CAJVGC010000582.1:63757630-63865642 GCA_910822075.1 Senecio squalidus
AAGTTGTGGTAAAATAATTACTTCTTGTTCTTCTTACTCTTTAGTGTACAACTTGGACTCAACACTCCCCGGGGTTTGCTAATTCTTGCAGATCGAGTCGTTGTAGTCGTTTTAGCCGCAATTAGACATGATGACTGCATCAATTTTAAATACGACTCGTATGATACTGATCCTGCTTGAGTTGCTGGATGCCAACAACTTCAAACTTGACCTCCGGTCAAGAAACGATAGATTTTCAAGTGGGGTCAAACCGAACTAGGTCATTATCGTGTGTCGACTTTTTGGATGCTACTTGTCGATCTTTACCAGCTCAGATGACACATCTTTCGGACACACCACTCCTGATTATACAATCTCGTGTAGCATGTCTTCAAGAAGTAAACCCCACTAGATAACAAGATCAAAGAAGGCGAGCCCCCAGATTACAGAAGGCTTGTTCATCAGATTCAAGTCAATGTGGTGCCACAAACTTTTGCCAAAATGCTTCGTTAACGAGGCCCTTGAATTTATAAACTATAGTTTAAGACAGTAAAATGCTTCCAAATAACACAATCAATGCGATTATATTACGAGTATTAGATATATCAGAATAGATGTACCTAACATAAAGACGTACATAACAATATCACAACACATCTATTCTAATGTAGTCTAAGAATATGTTATGGTGGTTTTGTAAAGCTCAACAGAACCACCTGCGACTCGTACCTGTTAGTGATTTGAACATTGTTGTATCCGTTGACATTCTGAGTGTTCTGAGTCCACGAGCTCTGATGGAGGTTTAACCTCGTTATCATTTGGTCCAATACAAATAGAACGACCGAGTAGGGTGTTTTTGGTTTGAAACACTGTACTCTATATTTTGCGTTACCATATCTCCCATTGCTCCATGCCTACATCACAGTCATTACAATTGTTTTAAAAACACTACACAATTTACTTTGGCAATGTCGCTGATGTTGTTAGCCAATGTTCCGGGAACAAGGTCAGCTGGAGTTAACTCGTCTTAGTATTTGTCAACCACTTGACGACCATTTACGCTTTCATCATCATATAAAATGGTTAGATCAACATGCTTTTTAGTGTTCATGTTTCAGACTCCTCGTAGACATGAAACTAAGTTCAAGATCGCGCAGCTCTGGCAATCATATAGCATCCTGATATCGCTACCTGTTCCACACCAAAACCAAAAATATACCAATTGCTCTTCTAAAAATTATGTACACCACTTACCATTTTGTTATTTTTCAAGATCTTACCATCACCAGCACTAAAACAAATACTCTCTCCGTCCTATATTAAAACAAATACTCTCTCCGTCCCATATTAAAGTCCCATATTAAGTGTCCATAATCAGATTATGAGTGTTTTTTTTTCTACAACCTTAACTTTAACTATATTTTTTTGTGGATGTATTATATACGAATAAATTGGGTTTTAAATGTATTTTTCAATTCATAATTTTCATCATCTATTATATAACACAAACAAAACTATTTAATGTCAAAATTAAAAAAAATTGACCTCAAAAACCGAAAAAGTAGGCACTATTATAGGATCGAGGAAGTAGTCAAACACTTAGTGGGTGGGTGTTTGTTTGGGCTTATATAAGAGACTTATGGCTTATTGAGATTTCGGGTTATGTTTCATAACCTCAAATTTTTTGGCTTATGAAACATAAGCCGAAATATCGATAAGTCATAAGCCGCTTATATAAACCAAAACAAACACACCTTACACTAATACCAAAAAAAAGTGAATTGAACACATAAAACTAGTCCAAATATAAATAAGTGAATACTGAAAATCGATAACCAACTGCCACAATCTACCTAGTTTTACAACGAAAACAATCAATACGGAATTCGATCTTTATGAAATCTATGAATGAATGTTTAATAAACAAATTTGTAGTTAAATCTGAGATAAATAGGAACCGGATCCATAGTTAAATTTATACGTTGTGGTTTTTTGAGAGACCAAAAATAGTTTGTTGCTTCAAATGTTACTGGGATAACCATAACTATTACAAAGAAGCTAAAATGCATGTAATCTATTTTATTTATATATTTTTCTTTATACTAAATAAATATGGACTTGAATAGAAACGACACTCTCTCTGCATTTCAGAAATCTCAAATTTATTACGAATGTACAAATAAATTATACATATTTTTACTTTTTAAAAACTACCCATGTGACTATCGTTATCAAAATGCAATAAATATTATGTTTTTTTTATGTAAATATTTAGTATAAAATTCTTTCTTCGTCATTCATAGTAGTATGTGCTTTTAATGTAATCTTTTTTTTTATATAAAATTTATGAGTGACCGGTCGAACCGGTGCTCGGAAAAAAGAACACAAAATGATTTTCCAAAACAATTACGAAAACATTTGTTATGACTTATGAGGGCCTGGTTAGGGCTGTCTGACAGGTGGTCAAGTGCTCGACCCTAACTCGGAACAATTTTTTCTATGTAATCTTTTAGATAAAAGGGTAGTGTACCTTCTAAAGTATTTATTTATGATATAATAAAATTGTGTAATACAAGAGTTTGAATTCTTATTTGACAATTTTTCATGTATTCAACTAATATAAATTAAAGTACTTATATTATTGAAGAATTTAGCTCTTAATGTACATCAAACTTATTAGACCCTCAATTAAATCTTATTGACAAGAACGATCTAAGAGGCAAAATCACTATAAACACTCTTGTGCCAAAACTCGAAGGTTTTTTTATGAATAACTTGAAAATACCAATTTCATTCAGTAGACAAAGAAGCATAAACGATAATTATATAACAGACCATTTATGTAATGATCAGTCGTCTAAAATAGCAACATACCATATGTATGTTTGGTCTTAGTCGTTGTCGACGTAGGGTCTAAACACCTGGTTCGGGTCTGAGACCGAACCAGGTGTTTAGAGTCTCCTGGTTCGGACAGAAACGACAAAGGAAGGAAAAGACAAAACAGATACGACAAAAAGAGCAGGAAAATGTGTTCTGACGAAGGAACTCCCTCTTAACCAATGCATAAAGGGAGTAAGGGTCATGGAGCCATCTATTACCCGAAATATCCCCTATATATATCAGGGTAAACGGTAAAGGTAAAGGATCTTTTTCATTCTAGTTATACACTATATACGTTTTAGTCCGAACCAAGTTACTTATTCTCACGCCCGAGTTGAATCAGGGGTCCAACCCCGCTCAACCAGGTGTTTTCTCTTAGTGCAGGTAATTCGGATTCAAGAACATTGAGTGTTAGTCAAAAGAAACGGACTTCAAGTCAGACTAGGTTTTGTTCAGGTCGGACTAGGTAGTTCGTAGATCTTTTGTATTAACATTTTGGCGCCATCCGTGGGACCGAAGGAAATACTCACTGGAAATGGAAACTCCCGCTGACACGGTGGATTTAATCACCAATGAGGGAGAGAATTCTAATAAGAACGCTGAGAAAGAAGCCAGAACAGGTGGAGAGTTTTCTAGTAAGTTCGTGAAAGATAACATAGAATTGCTAAGAGCATTGGTCGAAGAACATGAGCGTACGGAGTCGCAGAAAAAGGGGAAAGGTAAGATGGGAGAGGATACTCGAAAGGAAGGGTTTAAAGGAAGGAGATTAAACTTCGATGAAGAGGAAGGATCGGAAGACGAAGAGGAAGATTTGAGCCTACCGTATCAATCTGATTTCTCCTCAAAGTTCACAAAGAGGATCGCTCGATTCCCAATTCCCCCAAAGACAAAAATGCCAAGTATCATTCGGACGTATGATGGGTCAGGAGATCCGGATGACCACCTTAACACATTCGCGGGGGCTGCCGAAACCGAATTATGGTCAATGCCTGTGTGATGTCGTATGTTTGCGCAGACGCTCGTTGGACCAGCGCGGATATGGTTTCAGGCACTAGAACCCGGACAAATAGACAGCTATAAAGAGTTGGAAGTAGTATTTGGGTCGTTTTTCACACAGCAGCGCAAGTATATGAAAGGGCCAACAGATGTCCATAAAACGAAGCAGAGAGATGGAGAGGGATTCAGGGAGTTTGTGGAAAGGTGGAAGAAGGAAATGCTGCAAGTAAAAGGAGCTTCAGAGACCATGAAAGTCTCAGGATTTATGGAGGGTATCAAACCCCCTACGCTGATAGAGTCATTCAATGTTAGAGTCCCGACTACGGTGGAAGAGATGATGATAAGGGTGAAGGAATTCATCAAGGGAAAAGACGCATCGGGACGAACGGAAGAGCTAGGAGGACGAATGACGAGCAATTCCGGATCATCATGGAAAGGAGCAGGAATGCCAACACCCAGGTCGGTGCAAGGAAGGAGGTCCTTCGGCTCACCCAATAGAACCCAAAGATATGGAGGGAAGTTCCCCATGTCCCCCATTTCCCCAAGAAATAATCCTATCTCGGGACAAGGGGATAGCAGGAGGAGTGTTCACTTTACCGACTTACTGAAAACGCCGATGCAGATCATGAATACGGAAAGAGGCATCAACTTAATAAAGCCACCGCCAGGAACCCTTCCGGGGACTCCGGAGAAGGTAAACCTAGACAGATATTGTGATTTTCATATGGATAGGGGACATGCTACGAATGATTGTTATGCTCTGAAGAAACAAATAGAAGAGGCAGTACAGACAGGAAAGCTTAATCATCTAGTTAGAGACATACGAGGGGGAAACAAACAAGGAAGAAACGATAAAGGCCCTAGAGGGAAACCAAAGGAGATCCACATGGTGCGAGAAGTTAACATGGTTGATCAGGAGCCCGAGAAAGAAGTATCAAGAGAGTGGATGAACCAGGTCATAGCATTCCCCCCATTGAACGCCATAAACCCCACAGATGACCCGATGCTCATTAAGGCTCATGTGGCGGACCACCTGATCCACCGAATCTATGTGGACGATGGAAGTGCTTCGGAGATTATGTTTGAGCAATGTTTCCGAGAGTTAGATCCAGCATTAAGGCGAAGGATGAAGGTGAAGGAGGTTCCATTGGTGGGATTTGCTGGACAGACCAAGTTTTCCATAGGGGAAATATGTTTGCCAGTGCAATTGGCCGAAGGAGATAAGATTCGGACAGTGTGCATGAATTTTCTAGTCGTAGCAGCAAGATCCCCATATAATTGCATCTTGGGAAGACCAGGATTAAAAAAGTTGGGAGCGGTTGCATCGACAGTGCATGGGATGATGAAGTTTCCTACACCGGGAGGAATAGCTACCATTACCTCGGAAGGAAGCAGAAGTTGTCATCAGATACAAAGGTTAGTAGTAGAGGAAGGCAGAACCCAGGAGGAGCAAATCCAAGTTAATCCCAATTTTCCGGATCAGATGATCACTATCGGAAAAACCCTAACGGAAAAAACCAAGAGAAAGTTGGTAGTAATGTTAAAGCAAAATCAAGGGGTATTTGCGTGGAAACCGGAGGATATGACAGGAGTGCCAAGGGAGATAGCAGAACATCGCCTGAGCGTGAACCTGTGGTACAGAAAAAAAGGGTCTTAGCACCAGAACGAAGTAAAGCAGCATGTGAGGAAGTCGATCAACTGGTTAAAGCAGGGATACTTCGGGAAGTTAGATACCGGACTTGGGTGGCAAACCCAGTCATGGTCCCCAAGGGAGACAAGACATGGAGGATGTGTGTAGATTTTAAAGATCTGAACAATGCATGTCCTAAAGATGCATACCCGTTACCGGAGATAGATCTAAAGGTCGATTCATTAGTAGGGTTTCGGTTTAAGTGTTTTTTAGATGCGTACAAGGGCTACCATCAGATACAGATGGCTCGGGAGGATGAAGATAAGACCGCCTTCCACACCGATCAAGGGGTATTCTGTTACAAAAAGATGCCATTTGGGCTTAAAAATGCTGGAGCTAAGGTGTTCAAGGCTCACATAGGTCGGAATATGGAGGCGTATGTGGATGACCTAGTGATTAAGAGTGAAACCGAAGGAGCCATGTTGAGGGATATCCAAGAGATATTCGGGGTGCTACGAAAAGTAAATATGAAGTTAAATCCCAAAAAGTGTTCATTTGGGATGGAAGAGGGTAAGTTCTTAGGTCATATTATCATGCCACAAAGCATCAGGATCCATCCGGATAAGGTACGGGCGATTACTAATATGGCGGCACCAAAGACATTACAGGAGGTACAAAGTTTGAACGGGAAGATAGTAGCACTAGGAAGATACCTTTCAAAATCAGCCGAAAGAGCGCTACCCTTCTTCAAAACGTTAAAGCAGTGTATGAATAAGAAGGATTTCAAATGGACGGAGGAGGCAGATAAGGCCTTCCAAGACATGAAAAAGTACATAGTAGACCTTCCATACTTAACAGCACCCCGAAAGGGAGAAACTTTGTTGGTCTACTTGGCAACAAACGGGGAGGTGGTGAGTGCAGTGTTATTGGTCGAAAGGGAGAAGAAGCAGTTGCCCATTTACTTCATCAGTAAAGTGTTACAAGGAGCTGAACTCAACTATAACTCGTTGGAAAAACTCTCCTTAGCACTCTTGTTCACATCGAGGCGACTAGGGAGATATTTCCAAGCGCATAAGATACAGGTGATCACAGACCAACCACTGAAGCAAATACTCACTCGTCCGGAGATGGCGGGAAGAATAGCAAAATGGGCGATTGAGTTGGGAGGCCATGACATAGAATATGCCCCGAAAACGGCAGCAAAAGGGCAAGTGTTGGCGGATTTCCTGAACGAAATCCCGGATCAAGGAGTAGCATTGGCTGAACCTGCAACGGTACTGGGAAAAAGAAAGAGAATCAAAGGAACCACTTGGAAATTATACACAGACGGAGCAGCTAGCAAGGAGGGTGCCGGAGCAGGTATCATCTTAATTAGTCCGGAGAAGGAAGAGTTTGCCTATGCTATCCGTTTGAAATTCCAAAGTTCTAATAACGAAGCAGAGTACGAAGGAGTTTTAGCGGGGCTAAGATTAGCTAAAGACATGAAGGTGGGAAGGCTGCGAATTTATGTAGATTCAAAGCTCGTAGCAAGTCAAGTGAATGAAGAGTATGGAGCAAAGGATGATCGAATGAGAAGGTACCGGGACAAGCTGACCACCCTCATGAAGGAGTTTGACTCTTGTAAGATCAAACAAATACCGAGAAGCAAGAACAAGAGGGCTGATGTGTTCAGCAAAGTGGCGTCTATAGCTGGATCGACCTTAGAGACCTTGGCTAGCAATATTTTTCTAGAGGCAATTGAGGGAAGGTCCATTGATGAGGTGGTCGAAGTAAATGTCATCGTAGAGGAGGAAGGGAATACATGGATGACACCGTTGATGGAATATCTCACCAATGACACGTTACCTAGGGACGCAGGGGAAGCAAGAAAGATCCGAATGAAGGCTACCCAATACGTCCTAGTGGAGGGAGTGTTATTCAGAAGAAATTACCCGGCGCCATTGCTCCGATGTGTAGGGCCCCTGCAAGCTAACTACGTGATAAGGGAGGTGCACGAAGGATCTTGCGGAATGCATGCAGGACCAAGAGCAGTGGTAGCCAAAATAATGAATTTGGGGTATTACTGGCCCACGATGCATCAAGATGCATATCAAGAAATAAGAAAGTGTGATTCATGCCAGATACACGCGCCGATTCCTAAGCTCCCGAAGAGTGACATGATATCGGTAACGGCAGCGTGGCCTTTCTTTAAATGGGGAATGGATATAGTAGGACCATTTCCGGAGGGGCCAGGAAAGGTCAAGTTTCTGTTAGTGGCAGTTGATTATTTCACAAAATGGGTCGAAGCAAAGCCGCTAGCACGAATCACAGGGGCTCAAGTGTTAAAGTTTTTTTTGGGAAAATGTGGTATGCAAGTTTGGATTACCGGGGGAGGTGGTGACAGATAACGACAAACAATTTGTGGATGAGCCCTTCAAAGGATGGTGTGAGCAAATGCAGATCAAGCAAGTAAAGACATCTGTGGCACATCCTCAGGCTAATGGGCAGGTGGAACGAATCAATCGTAGCTTGGTGGAAGGGATTAAGACGCATTTGGGAAGGTATGAGCACAACTGGGTGGACCAGGTACCAAACGTCCTATGGGCACATCGAACCACAAAAAAGACAAGCACTCAAGAAACACCATTCAGCTTGACCTATGGTTCGGAAGCGGTCATACCACCAGAAATAGGAATGCCCACTTACAGGAATGTGCAGCGGAGTGACGTAGATAATGAAGCAGAGTTGCGAATTAATCTGATGTTGGCGGAAGAGAGAAGGGAAGCAGCTCATGTTCGGGAAGCCCGATACAAGAAGAAGATTGAGCAGTATTACAATAAGAGAGTCCGAAAGACCAGTTTCAAAGAAGGGGAGTTTGTGTTCCGGAAAAACGAGGCAAGCCGACAGGAAGATGAGGGTAAGCTGGGTCCAAAATGGGAAAGACCGTATCAGGTGGTGCAGAACAACGGAAATGGTTCATACAAGTTGAAGCACCTAGATGGAACCTTAATTCCTCGAACCTGGAATGAAATGAATCTAAGGAAGTGTTACATGTAATACCGGGGTTTCCCCCGAGGAGAAAGAACATTGTATTTTCTTTATGCCAAGTAAAGTCTTGATGATCCAAAGGTGTATGTTCTTTGTCTATTTTGGAAGTAACAAGTGATAGTTTGTAATGCCGGGTCTTTCCCGAGGTAATTTGTACCATTGAAAAGAATGAATGGTTGATTTTTCTTATAACACAACGCATTTGATTCGTTAATTATGCTTGTTAATCATATGCCGGATCAAAATCCGAGGAAAATAACACGGCTTGACTTAGCAGCTAAGTACACCAGAAAAGTGTAATTCCGAATGACGATTCGAGGTAATACCGAACCACTTGGTTCGATGATAATACGCAATTCAAAGCAAAAACTAATAATACAAACACAACACATGAAAACATAAAAGGGGCACTGTCATTAAAAAGGGGGACTTAAACCCCAATGTCACAATACAAAAATAGCTGAAAATTGTGCCTCTACTTCAAACATAAGCATACATAACAAGAGGTTTTCCTGCTTCAGGGATTTCTGTTTCGGGAGACTCCGGATCAGGCAAGGTAGGTTTCACAGTCTGGAAAGCTTCAAACGTTTGAGTGTCGGTAGCAGCTAGAGTGTCCAAATACGAATAATGAGTCTGCTGAAAGGCTTCTTTTGCTGCGGTAAGGGCAGCTTCAGTAGAAGGATCATGAAAGGGAGACTGTGTGATCCTTTGCCCCAACCGATGCAACTTGTATCCAGCAACTACACCATCATGACACCCCGAACGATAATAAGCCACATTAACGCTGGAGCTGGCATCCACAAAATCCTTGCTCTTAAGAAGGCCTTCCGCCACATGTTTTGGACCCTGGGAAATCAACCAGGTCCGATCTTCTTGAAGGGTAGTATTGGTGGACTCTAACTCTGCAACACGTGATTCTAACTCCTGAAGACGTTCCCTTTCTCGAACCATAGCTTCTGTTGCCTGGGAATTTCGGGCTTCGGCAGCCAAGAGATCGGAAGACAAGGCATTAATCTGCTCTTTCAAATCTTTCACAGTCCGGCTGTGAGTGATGTTTAGTTCGCCTAAAGCCCGGACCGCATCATCATTTAGGGAAGAAGACTCGACGCTGGAAGTCCGAGCTTTCTTCAGCTCCTCTACTTCTTGACGGAGGTGGGCTACCTGATCATTAAGCCCCTTCTTCTCTTCATCTAACCGAACCTGAAGCCCATCAGCTCGTTGGTTGCTCAAAGCAACGTTTCTTTCAAGAGCCTTTACCAATCGAGTCTGATCCCGGATCTCATCCTCAGATATAAGCCACCTAGATCGTACTTCAGGTGCAATGACTAGAAGCTGAGCCACCAATAGATCAAGTTGTTCGGCCAAAGCAAAGTTGTTTGTATTATCCAGGCGAATAACTTCGGCAGGGGTAGTCAAAGTGTCCAACAAATCACGGCAAGTACCAGCATCGGTGTATAGAGATCGGTTATAGACTTGATTGAATCGTGGTTGGAATTTCTTCGTAGCAATTGAAGGTTCAACGCCATTGAGGTCCGGCGTGTCGAGGATCGGCTCCTTATCTTTCGGTTCTTTCTCCTTCGGATTAATAGTTTTGCTTGAAGGACCCTTGGCAGGAATGGTTTTCTTTCGGTGGGTGGCTACTGAGGTTCCTTGATGAGTGGAGATTTTCCTTTGCTGGACTTCAAAGGACTGGGTGTTTTCCCAACTGAAGCGGAGGGTTTCTTGGATACAACTGACTTCTTTGCCTCGGAAGAGGACTTGCTGGAGATAACCACAGGAGAGGCCTTTGAGCCCTCAACATTCTTTTTCAAGGGAGACGGAACAGGAGTCTCCAAAATTTTCCCATCTTTCGGATCAGTGCCGGATGAGCCAGCACCAGGTCCCTCTGAAAGTACTGATTTCTGTTTCGAGGACTTAGGAGGTTGATCAACCTCACCCTCATGAGAGTAGCCACCCTCCTGCATAATCTTCTCCACTTCGGAATTAGTGGCACCCCTAGGGGTAGGAGGACACGACCTTTCGGAGTAGGTGGGACGGTCTTCAAAGCGACTGGGATCTTCTGACTTGGCAGTATCGGATGAAGAAGAAGATTCATCAGACCCGGATGATAATCCATACCCTTCCGAACCACCATCATCGGAGGCAGCAAAAAGTTCTTCAGTGTCAGGACTGGGCTCTTCTACAGTAGGAGAAGGAGCCGAAGTTGAAGCATGCTGCTCCTTAGTCTTGGAAGCTTGAGAGGTGGGGGGCACTCTGCTAACAGTTTTTTGCTTCTTGGCAGGAGGATTCTCTGTCACTTTCTTGACTTCGAGGCCTTTCTTTCCCTCCTCACAGTTGCTCTTGCTTCAGCATCGTATAAGGTGCGGGGGATATTCTCATTCGGCAGGGTAACACGATCTAGAGTCGTAGTTAAAAAGCCAGGAGCACCTGCGCAAGGGGAGCCGAACCAAGTACAACACCATCCCAATTCCTCATCTCCAAAACGATAGAAGAGGCAAGTAGCACGAAGCAATAAAAGTTAGCTCACAATAAAACATGAACACACATATATGCACAAAGGAGAGCAAGAACGAACCTTTATCTTCAAACCTCAAGCATGGGCGAGCCTGAGGGCGATTCCAGTTACGACTTAGTCCGGTTAAAACCAATAACCTTTCCGGATAAGAACGGGCTCTGATCGGATGAGTCTGCAAATCCATAACAAGCTCAAAATCCAATTCCTCCTTATTAGGCTCCGGGTCAGTAAGGACATCACCCCTCGCACACCACCTCATACGAATGGGAGCCACCGAAGCATTGACAAAGAAAAAACGTTTCTTTCAGTTCTTCAAAGACGAAAGATACCAGTCGATACACACGGGAGCACCTCGTCTCTTATCAACAGTAAGCCAATCTCCGTTTAGCCCCACTTTATAAAAATAGCGAAAGGACAGTAGATCGGGAGCTTTATTGAAGGCGCGGCAATGGATCTCGAAGTTTGTTATCTTATTGGCCCCTAGGGGGTTCATCTGGGACACATGGCCTTTAAAGTATTGGATCACGTCAAGATAGAAGCGAGAGAAGGGTAACCGAAGGTTCGAGTATTCGAACCACGCGCAATAGACACCGATTTTACCCGGAGGAGCGTCTCTGATAGTGTCATTTGCTCCGGGAATAACAACGCCATAGGAACTGTCAATATGATAGGTCTTACAGAATGCAGGAAGGTCTTCAGCGGGCATGGTATTAAACATCTCTTTCAGGTTCTCCTTCGATTCCTTGGCCATTATATCAAGAAGAGGAAAGAATACCGGAGTAAGGGTAGATCTGGAGAAAAATTGACAGAGGTTCGGAGGAAAAGTAGGAAATAAATGAAGAAGGAATGCCCCTATTTATAGGCAGGTGGCAGGCACCTCAAGGGGCGCGCGTAGCTTTGGAAAATGTGTAACGTATGTGTGACGTATGTGTGACGTGTGGATGACACGTGGATGTGTGGAATACAGCTGGCATCGTTCGAGGTACCAGGATCAGCCACGTGTAATGAGGTAATGGCATCTGGAACCGTTCAAGCCATCTGAGATGGACACGTGGAGTCGAAGGAAGTAACAAGTCGAAAGACGATGTACGAAGTTACCGAAGCAACAACAAGGATAAATCGAGATTGGCAGAACTTTTTAAGTCCAACATTATATCGACTTCTTCTAATATAATGCTAGACTTGGGGGAGTTGTCGACGTAGGGTCTAAACACCTGGTTCGGGTCTGAGACCGAACCAGGTGTTTAGAGTCTCCTGGTTCGGACAGAAACGACAAAGGAAGGAAAAGACAAAACAGATACGACAAAAAGAGCAGGAAAAGGTGTTCTGACGAAGGAACTCCCTCTTAACCAATGCATAAAGGGAGTAAGGGTCATGGAGCCATCTATTACCCGAAATATCCCCTATATATATCAGGGTAAACGGTAAAGGTAAAGGATCTTTTTCATTCTAGCTATACACTATATACGTTTTAGTCCGAACCAAGTTACTTATTCTCACGCCCGAGTTGAATCAGGGGTCCAACCCCGCTCAACCATGTGTTTTCTCTTAGTGCAGGTAATTCGGATTCAAGAACATTGAGTGTTAGTCAAAAGAAACGGACTTCAAGTCAGACTAGGTTTTGTTCAGGTCGGACTAGGTAGTTCGGAGATCTTTTGTATTAACAGTCGTTGTAACCATTTAGTAGATTGATGTTTTGTAAACATAAACTAGTTGGTTTCCCGTGTATATGCGGGTAACTATATTGAATATTTGTGTATTATTAACAATATAATAATCCCAAATATTTGTCGTTTCGTTTATATATACGTGTTTTTAAGGTTCGCTTTTAAATCCGTATATGTAGATAACTCTATCGAATATAAAACAATTATAACAAAATAGAAAATAAAGAGAACATTGTTTATTAATAAAATTATTAAACATGAAATTCACTGTTAAATATTATGTCATTTCGTTTATAAGCATTTTTTTTTATTAGAAAATGCATTAAAGTATGTTATTAAATATAATGTAGTTTCGTTTATACTCATGTGATTGACTTCAACTTCACCTATAAATTTCTATTGATATGAGTTAACAAATAATACTTTTTTTTTTTGTCTAAACTATAACTTATAAATAAAGTTACTTGTTGTTATCTATGAAAAGATCTTAAAAAACGTAGAATATAGAATAAGACATTAAAAAATATATCATATAACGGTCTTTTGTAATAAATTAAAATCTATATGTCCTTTTTCCTCGTAGTTATATGTTTTTATTTAGTTTTATTCTATTATAAAGAAACAAACTGAAGAAAAAAAAACGGATTTCTTTTATTATTATTTTTAAAATCTAGTCTTATATTAGAAAGTATAAAAAAATCGATTTTAGATTTTAAATAATATCATCAAACTAACTTTATTTAAATATATTTTAAATTAAAAGTTTAAATAGTATTTAAAATTGAAAGGATAAAATTAAAATAGTTAATGATGATGTCACATGACATCATTATTTTAATTTAAGGATCAAAAATTAATCTTAAAACTCATCAAATGGTATTTGCCATATAGCTTTTAATGCATCTCGTATATTATAAATTTAATAAAATGTGAAACCAGCTACAACAAAATAAAAGACACATAAACGCGGCAAACCACCAGTGCCGTTTCAAGCTAATTTGGGGTCCGGAGCTAAATAAAAAAGTGGGGGCCCTAATAACATCTTTTCTGGATAAAAGAGGGCGGCACCTCCGAATTTTTTTTATTAATTGAAAAAGTTATTACAATTGAATGCTGGGGACTCCCCACCTATGGAAATGAAAAAGGCTATGAGACATGCCTCATTAGCCAAACAACCTAACAACTACATATTACAATAGAATAAAACAAAATAAAAAACTAGAACTAAAGTTTACATTTTCGAGCTTTCTTAGATGCAAAATCATCAATAATAGTATCAATATTAATGTTGTCCAATATATTTTTCTCAATGCATAACATAGCCAACCCATTCAATCTATCTTGTGACTTTTTTAATAATTTTAGTTTTGAAAAGCTTCTTTCGGCCGATGCGACGGTAACGGGTATAGTTAATAAAATTCGATATGCAATGGAAGCATTTGGATAAAAACCTTTTTTTTTAATAAACTCTAAAATTTCAAATGCGGTCATAATCACATTTGGCAAAGTCATTTGCAATACTTTGAGTTCCGTAAACAATTCATTTACATCTACATCACACATATTATTATGAGAAAATTTGCTTGAGAAATTAGTACAACTTTCTTTAAGTTCCACATCATCCAATGACTTTAATTTTTTTGAATTATATAAAAAACCAGAAATATTTTCAAAGGTTGTTATTTGGTCAAATCTAGCTTCTAATGAAGTAATTGCCTTATCAACAACAACCAAAAAATACTCAACTCTAAAAGCTTCTTCGGGTGATTCAAATTCATGTTCATCTTCATTATTAATTTCATCAAATTGTCTTTTTCTAGTAACTCGACGTTTTTTTGGAAATATTGGTTCAACATCCATATCAAATGCAATAGCTTTGTCATGATCTATACTAGTGGCAAAACCATCCTTTCTATAATTTTTGAAAAATGTCATGGTATCGTTTAATAGATCAATAGTGGCATCAAGACAAAGAGTTTTAGTTTGAAACTTTTTACTAACCATATTGATAGAAAATAAAATATCATACCAAATCACCATACCAAGTAAAAATTCATATTTTTCGATAGCACTAACTAAACTTTCGGCTTCACTTTTTGATAATGCATCATCACATGATTTACCCAATGCTATTAATGCATCCCTTATTTGAGGAGCTTGATATCTAATAGCTTTTACACTTTTAATGCGACTTTCCCAACGTGTATTACATAGTGATTTTACGGTTAAATTAGAAACATTATCAAGTAATATTTTCCATCTTTTAGGAGAGCTCGAAAATAACACATATATACGTTGCACAATTCCAAAAAATGAAATAGCTTTCGCACAAGAATGTGCCATGTCACTAACCGTAAGGTTAAGGCTATGACAAGCACAAGGCATATAGAAGCTCGAGACATACAAATTTGGGGCCCTAGGAATTTGGGGGCCCGAAGCGGTCGACCACCTCGCACATGCCCACGCTACGGCCCTGCAAACCACCTAGTAAACACCATCAAAACGGAATACTTCTATTATTTGCCAATAACCTTTTATTTGTAAATAACCCTTCTCATAATTGCCTTTGCAACAAACACACCCTGCAATGGGCAATACGAAGCAATACAAGTAGCTAGATAAGTATTCGAGAAAATTCATTAATTAAATATATTATATTATACGAGTACAAAATTTACATTCCTTCGTATGGTTTTTTTCTTTTTTTTCATCCTGCAAGTTATATTGCACACTCCTTCAAACACATCGACAGTAGAACGAGATAAAAGATTTCACCCGAACAACATTTTAAGAATACCCATCAACTAAAACTTAAAAAGATGATGATATATGTCGGTCCTCTAATCCGAGATCTCCTTTGAACCCTACAACACACTAATCGCGGAATAACTAGTATGCATATGTAAACGGTGAAGAACAGTTGGTATAATCAAAAGATTGATTCTATTAAGCTTACGTGTTTGATTACAATCACGAATAGAACCTACACAATCGATTACAACACTTTAACACTCAAGAACAACTTGTTACGTGATCTAAACCCTAGCTCACGTATCTATTCTCGATATGAATGCTCTGACAACTTTCAACAACCGCATTTATGATCCCGAGGCTGCTATTTATAGGCAGCACGGAATCCCAGAAGAGTTACGCGCACGTAACTATCTGGGAGATAGTTAAGCGCGTAACTCCTCAGTTACGCACGTAACTCATTAGTTACGTGACCGTAACTGAGTTACGAAACTTGCGTAAATGCGTATTGGACTTTACAACTCGATCTAATTACATTCTAACTCGACGACACATTCTAATGAATACAAATACAGACAATAATGCTCCAACAAACTCCCCCTTGGATGTAGCTTGTATTCTTCAAAATTGTCTTGAACTTTTGGTGTCGAGAGATCGAGAGTTTATCCTTTAAACTTCACTGAGCTTCTACGGTGTACAGTCTGCAACCGATAACTTGCGAATCTTTCTGTCAGCTAATCTTCATCATTAAGCAACGCGGCTCCATGAATATCAGCTTCGAGTCCTTGACTTCCAGGAAGTGCTAAACTCTTCAAGATCCGATCTTTAACTTTGTAAACCTAGCTTACAAAGACAAAACTGACCAAATACGTGTTTTTGTTCTTTAAACTGATAAAATTTCTCATTTTTCAGAAAACACGTGATAAAACCTTTTAACCATTAACGATACGTGACAACGAAGAAAATAAACATAGAAATAAAATATTTTTGGATTTTTGTTTGTTTTCTTAACCTAAAAACCGAAACTCTTTTTGTGGTTTTCAACTATAAGCTATTCACACTACTTTAGCAACCTACAAAAGGGCAAATCTTTTTGGATAGGGATTAGTTTGCTTTTAGGATCATATCGCAGAAGTCGAATCACAAGAATCAGCCGATTATTAGTATATTTGTCCTCTTAAATACAACATAGATATCATATAAAAAATCTTCCGATTATTTAGATTACAACTGTTTATATAGATCCCACTTATATTTACACTTAGCTAAATCCGAACTTCCCTCAAAGCGTCATCAAACCTCCAGTATTTATTTAGGAAAACCCGTCACCTTATTCCTATTTTATTAACTACTCTAAGTATTGAAAAAGCATACATATAGTATAAAGTTTAAGCACTTATGCATTTTTCATAATTAAAGAAGCTCTTTTTTTATTTATTTATATAAGCTTAAGAAGCTTTATTGACTCGTGAACTCCTCCCTCTGTCTTTGCCGTTTATCAAGTAAGCATCAAGAGTTACGGAATTCTTATTTGACTCTACTCTCCCCTTTATACTAACTGCAGGAAACTATGATTTCGCAACCTTATAGAATCCTGGAGCGCCTCAAGGATACGAGTTTTACTTAGATATAATTATTTATAACTCTTCACCTTTATACTAACTTCAAGGAAACTATGATTTCGCAACCTTATAGAATCCAGGAGCGCCTCAAGGAATTTTTGAGTTTTTAATAATTATATTAATAAAAAACTCTTTGAGTTTTAGGAAAAACGATTTATTATATTTTTTTTTTTGATTTTCTCTCAATTTTTCTTTTCCTCGCTTTTTCTATTACTCTCAGATACTTATTTATATATATATAATATCCTATGGTGACAGATTCCAGGCACACCGAAAGTTTTCAGCTTATCACTTAGATGAACAAACTTAACCGTGTTACCCATTAGAAACAGGTTCGGAAAATTGTTTATATGATATTGGCCGTACCTACTAATACATCGAACAAACACTTATGATTCTGATTTTTAAAATCCGCGATGTACTATCATTTCCTAAGGTTTTCACAAACTTTCTCCCCCTCTTTTTATGTTTTTCTGAAGTGTACTGAATTACAGACAAAAAATATAGTTTGAGCTGGAATAAAGAAATACCAAAAACCAGCAAATACCCTGCAAACCATACTCTAAGCTGCTTCTTCAACCACCAATGGCAGATTCTGCGAGTGATAGCCCTTTTTGACGCAGATGTGCACCACATGCGAAAAGACGAGCCCAAAAGATTTCTCATTCGCTGAACAATAGATCTTCTTCTCGTTGAGCTTCTTCAGATCTGCTTCGGAGAGGCAGAGAAGATGGATAGGATCATAGATCCTCAGCAACACTTTACCATCTTTATCAAACACTACTGCCTCCCGAGCTTTCTCATCGAACCCCAAGCCTTGACGTCAGTTTAAAAATCCTGAGGTAGCGAGGGCAATCTGACCTCCTGAGTTGCTTGATTTCAGGATAGATATCTATAAAATCGCGCCTCCTAGTCTTTGGATTCCTCTTCGCTTCCCTCTGTCTGATAGGCATGGTGAGCTTGAAGTTTTCAAGCTTTCTAAAATGGATGTCAGATCTCAACGTCTTGTAGAACAGCTTGGCCGCATCCGAGGTGAGATTGGTGGGTTCCAAATCCGCAAGACGCTTCAACTCATAGTGGGGAAGAGAGTTGAACGTCGCGTATTTCATCCTCATGTACTGCACACCATCTCCCCGCAGCAATACAAAATAATCGGTGTTATCTATGTAGCGCCATGCAAGAACGATCCTCTTGCACTGGCCTACTAGATTACAACCGACCAGAAATCCCATTTCCCCAAATACAGCGTGATCAATCTTTCTCCCTCGGCTATCAATGTAGTGAATTGGAGGTGGCACGAGAGGAGCGGGAACTACTGGAGTTTCCGGTGCTGATTCTTCTTTAGACTTCCCCTTTGAACCAGCTGGGGAAGTAACCTTCTCTTTAACACCGCTTACTTGTGTTGCGGTGACTTTCTTCAACCGGGCTGAGTCCACCTCGTCCTCGGAGTCCTCAAACAAACAACTCGCCTGGACTACTGAGGCAGCATCTCCTTCACCCATCGGCATAGCAGCAAATGTAGGAACTACACCGGTAGATCCTTGGAATGACATTGCTGGGTGAGCGGACTTGAGTGGATGGGTACCTGCAGAGACTAAAATAAGATCAACATTAGGGTTAGCAGTCTCCCCCTCAATTGGTGCGTCCTTGGCTGGAGATCCCGGATCTTTAGCAGAACCAGACGCTGATTCACCGTGTTGCGTCTGTTCCGAAGGATCAGCCATGCCCTGATCACCTGAGCCCATGAAGGATTGAGCGCCCGCATCACCGCCATCATCAGGTTTATCCTGATCATCATCATCGTTTGGCTCATCATCCTTCGCCGCATCGTCATCCTTATCCTCTTCATTCTCATCATCTTCGGCGTCCTCATCTTCATCGTCTTTGTTCTCCTGTTCTCGCTTCTTCAGCAATTCATCCAGACGATCATTGAAGAGTTTATAATCTTCTTTAACCACCGCAGCATCATTCTTAAAGACTTTAAACTGCGACTCCATCGAGGCAATAAAATCATCTCGAACCTGCACTTGCCTTTCAAGCTTCTTGATCCGCTTTTCATGTTCACCCAATTGACCCTTGAGCGAAACAAGCTGATCCTGCATCTGGCTCACCAGATCACGTAAACCAATAGTGACCTGAGGGCGAGAAGAGCTGGCCGGTGGAGGAGAAGTCACCAATGGTGGAGATAAAGGAAATGTAGGGTTCACCAAAGGTGGAGGGAGCGTGAATGTAGGTGGTGGAGGAGGCATAGTAGTGACTGGTGGAGGAATGGTGGAAGTGGTTGTAGGCGGAGGAGCGGTGGTGGTGGTTTGCCTAGATTTCTTTAACAGAGGTTGTTCAGAAGAAGCCTCTGGAGATGGATGTGGGCGTTTACTCGCTGAAGAGGGTGAAGATGGCCTAAATGTACCCGGCTGAACACCCACAAAAGCAGCAGTCTTCATTCTCACTGAGCGGACTGGCGGTGGCTGAGGAATCACCGGTCGTGGTTCCGTGAAAATAACTTCCTTTGTGACCTTGCCCTTTCCTTTAACTCCCCCTTGGAGAGCAGCACCCAACAGATCAACCCCAGCCTTCGTGGCTTTCTTCAACAGCCGATCATATCTTTCCTTGTAAACCTCCACTGCCAACGTCTTCTTCAGCACTTCCAGATCACGGAATTTCTGCTTCAATGTCTTCGCAGTATCGGTCATTTCAACAGTATCCTCAGAACCATCGTCACTATCATCACTATCATCATCATCCTTATCTTCGGATCCAGCACCCTCTGAATCAGATTCATCAATAAGATCCAACTGTGTGGGCTGCTTTCTTTTACCCTTAACTTTCTCTGAAGCACCCTCAGACTCTACTACTTGTTTCCCTTTACCCTTGCGTTGTCGCTTACTGGTAACACCCTCAGAAGCCACCGACTTAGAAGATCTTCTAGACATGCTCGGCTTTGGAGGATCAGGAACAATCAAATCATCATAGGCATTGAGCGCCGGTGCCTCAAAAGCAGCATCAACTAAAGCACCTTGAAGGGCTAACTCATAACCCCCTCTGCAATCAACAAACGCACGGGTGTTTATGAGCGTTGCTTCCCCGTATGGACCGTCATATGCAAGATTCGGCAATAGATGATCTATCATTAAGGTCACGAAGCGGGGGTACTGATCGAAAGTCCGCTTCCTATCCTCCAGATTCCACAGCATGTTGCTGAGAATGAACCGGGAGGTGTTAAACTTATGCTTGAAGACTAACGACACCATCAAGGACTGACCCTTTCGATCCATAACGTCATATCCTCCTTTCCACTTTGACAAGCACTGGATAAGAGTGTGCATGAGAAAGCGGTATAGATCCGGCATCAAAGACTTGTAAAACTGAAGGGAGTCAAGTCGTCCCGTATATCCCATCTTTTTGAAGCAGCCAAAGATCACTTTGTCGGGTAGCACATCACTAGAATCTGCTGAGTCTTGAAACTGAAGGACAGTACGAATGACTTCCTCAGTAATGACCACCGGAAGATCCCCAATCATTGATTCGATTGTAGGAGGATCGACCGTCATATTCGCTCTAGCATTCCTCCAGAATGCGGAGATAAGATCCAGCTTCAGCTTCGGATTAACTCGAAGGGCATACGCTATCGGGCTTCGATTGAGGTAGTTGATGATCCCCTCGAACCCGGCCCCACTTTTCACTGCAGATAACAGAGCCACCGAGTTGTGTCTCTTGATGGCAACATCTTGCTTTGGTGCCATTCGTAATATATGGATGATGATTCCGAGTAGAAGATGATGGAAAACAGATGTTATAGATGAAGTTTCACGAATGCTTAAAGAGGAAGAAAGGGTTTTGAGAGAAGGGGTTTTTGAAATTGTGTTTGGTAACTGTTAGATTCAACCTTTATATACCCATTCTCTCTCCTCAATTACGTGCACGTAATTGATGAATTACGTGCCCGTAACTTAAGAGTTACGTGCACGTAATTGTCAATTACGTGCACGTATCTCCCAGATACGTGCGAAATTGTTTTTCGCGCGTTTTTCCGATTTAAAACTTGTTTTAATTCACGTTTTTAACTTTAAACTATTTCCGAATAATAGAAAACAAGTTTTTAATCTTTAAACTCTTCCAAGAGATAAAAATGATGATTCACTCAAACCTTTACACTTTATCTCGAGATAAAGAGCCTTTACACTTGACGGGAAGGCATTTGATCAGTCGAGCATGTTTAAGCACTCGGAGCCTTCCAATCGTCAAGAATTTACTAGAAACCGTCTTTTCAGGAGAACGTGATCCATAATGCGTATTTAAGCTCATATGTTTCCTCCTGTCACTGCAAATTACTTAAAAAACACGAGAACCGTAAAATTGAAAATAAAAGCTATAAACCTAAGAAAAGTTAAAATCTTTTTGTATTTTTAATTTTAAGGGACTTAGATATTAAACTACAACTTAAACCAAAAATCTTTTTGAATTTTTTAATTTTTAAAAATATTTACAAAAATATTGGTTCGTGTCAAGCAATTTCTAAAATGGTGAGACGGTTTAACTTGATCAGTTCTTCAAATCGCCCCTTGTGAAAAGCTTTAGTCAAAAGATCGGCCTTTTGATTTTCGGTAGCGATTTGGAGCAACGTGATCAAGTTCTTATCATAGCAATCCCGTATGAAATGAAAACGAATACTGATATGTTTCGTTTTCGAATGTTGCACCGGATTGCGTATGATGCACACCGCTGCTGTATTGTCTATGTTAATAGGGGTGCGAGAAACAATCAAACCGTAATCGCGTAGCTGATGCTGGATCCAAAGAACCTGAGCACAGCAACTTCCCGCCGCAATATATTCAGCTTCCGCAGATGATAAGGATACCGCGGTTTGCTTCTTGCATTGCCACGATACTAAACGCGATCCAAGGAACTGACAGCCACCAGTCGTGGACTTCATGTCAGAATTGCAGCCCCCATAATCCGAATCCGAATACGCCGTCAACTCGAAGTCTTGATCGTCATAGGGATACCAGAGACCCAGAGTTGGTTTCCCCTTGAGATAACAGAGAATCCTCTTCACGGCCTTCAGGTGACATGCCTTAGGCGCAGCTTGATAGCGCGCGCACAAAGACACGGCAAAGGTGATATCCGGACGAGACGCTGTAAGATACATGAGTGAGCCTATCATTGATCGATACAGCTTCAGATCTACAACATCATCGTGGAGTGCCGGACCAAGTTTGTGATTGACCTCGAGAGGAGTGCTAACTGATCTACAGTCTAGCATCTCGAAACGAGTCAATATGTCTTGCACATACTTGGTCTGGTGAATATAAATTCCTTTCTTCGACTGCTTAACTTGCAAACCCAAAAAGAAATTCATTTCCCCCATTGCACTCATCTCGAACCTTGACGTCATCAACTTCTCAAAATCTTTACACATCGAGTCATCAGTTGACCCGAAGATGATGTCGTCGACGTATATTTGGACCAGCAGCAAGTGTTCTTTCCTCTTCTTTGTGAACAATGTTTGATCAACCGTGCCTCTTGCAAACCCGTTGTTTGTCAAGAAGTCGGAGAGCGTTCCATACCAAGCTCTCGGGGCCTGGTGAAGACCATATAAGGCCTTGTTCAGCTTGAAAACGTGATCAGGATGTTCGTAATCCTCGAAGCCCGGTGGCTGAGAGACATAAATGTCTTCACGTATTTCACCATAGAGGAACGCACTCTTAACGTCAAGTTGATAAACCTTGAACCGCATGTGGGAAGCGAATGCAAGGAACAGCCGAATTGATTCCAAACGAGCCACCGGTGCGTAGACTTCATCATAGTCTAGACCTTCGACTTGTTCAAAACCTTGAACGACTAAACGGGCTTTGTTCCTCACAATTTCGCCTTTATCATCTTTCTTTATCTTGTATACCCACTTCGTCTTCAATATCTTTTCCCGCCTTGGAGCCTTGACCCTTTCCCACACATGTAGCTTTAGAAACTGTTGAAGTTCCTCTTGCATGGCTTCTACCCAGAACGGATCATCTAGTGCAATGATGACGTTCTTTTGATCTATTTGGGATAGAAAGCATGCTTCGAAGATCTCCAGAAGTGCGGGACTAGCCACTAATTCATCCAAGTGAGCAGGACGTTTCTTTTCTCTCACAGATCTCCTTGGAGAGATGACATTTTCAGCTTCATTTCTTTCTTCATCACCTTCATTTTCTTGTACACCTTCTTCCTGATTGATCACATTCTCCACGACCGGAGCTGGAATTTCTATTTCATCAGAAGGTGGAGCTGGATTCGAGACACCGGCAGTAGAAGGTTGAAGAGCACTTTCGATGTCATTAGATTCCTCTTCATCAATTTCTTCAATCTCAGCTGCAGAGTCTTGAAAAGTATCGTTATCGCTCTCTGAGTCTTCTGATACAGCTTCTGATGCAGCTTCTGATGCAGATTCCGATGCAGTTGTGAAGACTGGTGAATCTGGCCGAACCGGAGCTTGTTGAATAGCTGGAAGCTCAATGACTAGCTCCGGAGTCGGAATCGGAGCAGATGAAGTGGACGGTGATGCATCTTCACTTTGAGTGAGAAACTGATCAAAGAATGTATTATCAATTCCTCCCCCTTGCATCACGACCGCTTCATTTCTTGCAACCGGAATGGAGGCAGTAGGATAATCAAGGTTGAAAGACTGAAATAACGAATCATAATCGAAGAAGTGTGCCGGACCATCACCCGGTGTAGGTGGAGTATACCGGAAACAAGTCACCTCATACGCTTCTTCAATTGTACCCGTGGTCTTATCAAATACCCGTCTACTTGGAGAATCTGCCGAATGACCAAGAAAATATCCAGGATGCGTCTTTTCACCAAACTTGGAGATTCTTTCCTTGGTGATCATAATCTCACAAGGGCATCCGAATGGCTCGAGGAATTGCAGATTCGGCTTCCTTTTATTGATCAGTTCGTAGCTCGTCTTGTTATGACGTTTGACCAAGGAAACCCGATGCACGCCGTATTGACTGCTTCGGCCCAGAATGATACTGGCAGTTTAGAGTCCGAAAGCATTGTACGGGCTGCTTCGATGAGAGTCCTATTCTTTCTTTCTGCAACTCCATTTTGTTGCGGAGTTCGAGGAGCGCTGTACTGGTGAGAAATACCCTTAG
This sequence comes from Senecio squalidus, assembly GCA_910822075.1. NCBI lineage: Eukaryota > Viridiplantae > Streptophyta > Magnoliopsida > Asterales > Asteraceae > Senecio > Senecio squalidus. The sequence continues at coordinate 63,781,834 of CAJVGC010000582.1, forward strand.
AAATACAAAACAGCTCCATGTTGTTGTTCTTGAACTCCGTGCCATTGTCGCTTCGAATAGATCTGACCTTTAACTCGAGGAGGGTTTCTAGTCGAAGAAGGAGAAACTTTAGTCGTTCAGCCGTTTCATCCTTCCTCGCTAGGAAGAAAACCCACGAGAATCTCGAGTAGTCATCCGTGACTACCAGGCAGTACGATTTTCCACCTTTACTCTTTACACTTACAGGACCGAAGAGATCCATGTGAAGTAACTCTAATGGAGTCGAGATGGAGTCCACCAGCTTTGTCGGATGCGACTTCTTGTGTTGCTTCCCCTTTACACATGAGATACATGAGTCGTTCATTTGGGAACTCCTGTGACAAGCTCGTGCTTCACCAGATAGTTCATTCTTCGGAAGTTAATGTGAGCCATTCTTCGATGCCACATGATTGACTCCTTCTCTGAAGCTTTAGACACCAAGCACAGATGCTCCTCGCTTGATGTGGCTTTAGACATATCCAGATAGTATATGTCGTTGATTCGCGGAGCTCTTATCACTACCCAGGATGGGTCAATTACAAAACCTTCTCGCAGAATCATACACTCTTTGCTTGTGAACAGCGTAGAGAACTTCTGATCGCAGACTTGCGAAACACTTAGCAGATTATGCTTTAACTCCTTGACGTAGTTGACATTTTGAAAGGACACTACGCCATTAGAGATACAACCTTGCCCCGTTATCTTTCCACCCTTATCCCCCGCAAACAGGACATGGCCACCATCAACCTCAATGTGATCGGTCAATAGGTGACGATCTCCCGTCATGTGCCTGGAGCAACCACTATCGACACACCAAATATTCTGGTCGCTTAGATCGCCCCTGCACATTAAAAGAGAGGATTAGTTTTGAATGGGGACCCAAGCCTTAACAGACTTGGGTCGTCCATTGACATCGAGAATGACCACATCAACCAATTTTGTGTTTTTTCTGGTAGTTGGTTGAAGTTGATGTGTCATTCTGACGTTTGGGTGACTTTTGTTTTTCTTTAACAACTTCAGTCACGACTTGTTTTGGCCCAGTCTTGACTTGGTCTGAAGAAGAACCAACTTTGGAGATTAGTCGATCCTTCTTAGGGGATGCTTTGCGTTTCAAGATTAATCCTTGCAAACGCGGACAAACTTTGGCAATGTGGCCCTCGTTTCTACAGTAGTAACAAGTTCTCGGATCATTTGACATGTCCATATGAGTCGGAGAAGTTTGAATCTTCTCGTTTTGAATTGCTACATGAGATACGTTTTGAATACGAGGTGGTGCCACGTATGGAACACGAGGTGGTGCCATGGTCTGTGGAGCTGGTCGAGAAGTAGTTGGTCGGGACACCTTGGGAGGGAAATTTGTAGGCTTAGAAGAAGAAGCCACTCCCGAAGTGAAAATCTTTGACATAGGGGTTTGAATAGTGAGAATAGGTACCTCAACCTTTTCTTTACCCTTAGACGTAGATTTTATGGACTTTGACTCGGCCTGCTTGGAGTCGGATTGCTTAACAACCCGTTTTCCTTCTCGCACCTGAAGTTGTTCAAACTTCTTGTCCATCTTAGTAATAAGACGGCTTTCAAGGCGCTGAATGATTTTCTCAAAAATTTGCTCCTGATGGTCAGTGAGATGGACTTCTTTCAAATCCTTAAGGTCTTTGGACAGGTCTGGACGTTCTAGGACGATTTTAGACTCATCTTCACTGATACTAACTTCTGGACCAGTTTCTTCGGCTTTTGGAGCCTCAGAGGTCAAAGAAGCAGTTTGAACTACCTCTACGGACGAGCCATCTACTGGGACAGGGGTGAAATTCATTGGAGGGGGCATACTAGAATACCCCAGTCCACCCTTGTCCTTAGTGTTCGTCCGTTGCCACTCGATTAACTGACCCAAAATTTCTTTTGAGTTCGCAATTGAGGCTAACTTTGCCTGAAGAGTGTCAATTTCACTCTGTTTCTTTGCGACAGTTAATTTTTCAGCGGCATGAGCATCAGCAAACTCTTGGGTCTTTGAAATGTGTCGGGTGATAACAATTTTTAAATCAGAAATTTCAACTTGTTTTTCTTTCTTAAAAGTAGTTAAAATTCTGTTTTCTTTGGACAGGGCATCATTTTTTAGTCTAAGATCATTAACCTCGACACTTAACTCTCTAGCAGAGGTACTCCATACAGTGAGCTGGGCCTCTAGCACACTGCAGTTAGTACATACGGATGTAAAAGGATCGATATCTACCTCAGGCTTAGGAGATGTAGCTTCTGAAGTAGAGGCCATTAGTGCAAGGTGATCCATCCTTGGTGCGATATCCTCATACGCATTCCAATCAACCCGATTATCCACCGCTATGAGCGCACTTGCGTTCTTCTCAGCATCTTGAATTCGGAGATTCCTCGATGCTGGACCTTGATATCCTTCCTGTTGATAGCTTCTTCCTTGATGGGAGGTTTGACCTTGGTGTTGTTGACCATATCTTTCTCCGTGGTCATGTCGAGGGTCTTCGCGAGAATGTTGACCACATTCACGAGCAAAGTGGCCGTAATTGTTGCATTTAAAGCACTTTACCCTCGACTTGTCGAAACCCATCCCACTTTTTCTATCGCCCCCAACAAACTTCTTTCCCGTGCGATTGAGAAACCCCTTGATCCTCTTCGTCATCATAGCCATATTCCATCTAATATCCATTTCTTCTAGATCATCCGGATGAACCTGCTCATAGTCTTCCTCGTTGAGAGAAGAGCATGCAATCCTGCCGTCGATCAAGTCGTTATAGGCAGCTACGAAGCACGACTGAAGGCGATCAGGCTCCACATTCTGGGAACTAGAAGTGCTAAATCCCGTTTCCTTTCCTCTCCCTTGTGACTTTAGGAGGGGAGCCGCAAATGCCGTATTCATTTCCCTTCTCGATGAGCAAGTTCTACAAGCAGAACATGAAGGACACAGTGAATCGGCTGAGCTCGATACTGGAGGACTATCTTGAACATTCGGGAAGTTGAGAGTCGGAGGTAAGTAACTGGAGGATGAAGGTACTCTGGTTGAGATATCCGAGAGGAAAGCAACTCCCGCATTATCCCTTAGCACCTTCTGAGCAAACGTATTGCTACCATAAGCCTTTTCTTGCATTTGCAGATTGGCTATACGAAGTTTGTCAATGAGATCCTCAAAGGTGTAATCTCTCAACTCCGGTTTATCCTTCAAAAGAAGCACACGAAACTCCCAGTGTGGCGGCAGACTATCCAAGAACCGTAAGTTGGTCTGGAGCTTGCTGAACTCAACTTTTAACTCGAAAAGATCATTTATCAACCTAGAGTCTCATTCTCTCCACATTTGAAGTTATCAAATTGTCGCCTCAACAAATCTGCTTTGACTTCCTTCATTTCCTCCGTACCTCCATATCTCTTCGCGATAGCGTTCCAAAGATCGTGGGGATTATCGATCATCCGGAAAATAGCTTTCATCTCATCGGTCAGACAGAACTGAATTGTTCCTAACGCTTTCTGATTTTTGAGAAATAGAGCTTTCTCATCATCGGTGTAAGTTGATGCAGCCCGATAGGTTCTAACACCGGTGGTGGCGTTTACGTCTGAGGGAGCTTCATACTTCGTGATAATAGGATTCCATAAACCCGGATCAGTACACGCGACAAACGTCCTAAAGCTCATCATCCAATCCTCTACGCTACGGTTTGGGTTGTATAAAGGAGGAAGTTGAGGGTTACGGCTTGTCTCCATGTTGAACGAATTAGAATTCGTAGCTAGAGCCATCACAAAGTCACACAAATTCCCAAAATCTTCAGCTAACAGATACCCAAAAATCTAACCTAACACTCACCTAGTCTTTCCAACGAAAACCGGGCAGAGTAACGGCTTGAAAATGAGTAAACGAACGATTTCAGAACCTCAGTTACGTGCACGAAAGTACAGAATTACGTGCACGAAAGTACAGAGTTACGTGCGTAACTTGTAAGTTACGTGCGTAACAGAATTTCGTGAACTCTCTCTTACGTGAACAATTACGTGCGTAATACCAGAATTTCGTGAACGTAATAGTCAATTACGTGAACAAAAACAGACTTACGTGACAATTACGTGACAGCAGCAAGAATTTTCCAAAAATCGCCGTAAACGGAGAAATACTCAAAACTAAGCTCCCATCTTCTGCAGATATCAAATACTACCAAGTGTAGACGTAATATCTGAACCCCAACTCCAAACTCCGGCTAGAAATGCCTAGATCTAAAAAATCCGAAATAAAGTACACTTTACCCAAATCCTAGATCTAGTCTAAAACAGCCCAAATCTTCACCAAACGGATTCAAAGACCTCTATAACAAGTATAGAGGCTCTGATACCACTTGTTGGTCGCCTCTTTTCGGACCTCCTTTGAATCCTAACTAAAACTAATTGCGGAATAACTAGTTTAAGCAAGTAAAACGGTGAAGAACAGTTGATATAACCAAATGAATGATTCTATTAAGCTTACGTGTATGTTTACAAACACGAATAGAATCAATACAAACGATTACAACACTTTAACTCACAAGAACAGCTAATTACGTGAATTAGACCTAACTCACGTAACTCTTCTTGATTTGACAGCTCTGACAATGTTCAACAACCCGCATTTATGATTTCGAGGCAGCTATTTATAGGTGGCCCGAAACCCTAGAAGAGTTACGCTCACGTAACTCTTTGGAAGAGAGTTACGCACGTAACTCTCCTAGTTACGTGCGTAACTCAGAGTTACGTGAGTGTAACTCAGTTACTTGAACGTAACTTGTTCCTAAATGCGTTTGGACTTTACAACTCGATCTAATTACATACTAACTCTACGACACGTTCAAATGAATACAAATACAGACAATAATGCTCCAACAGTAAGGTTGACTTACTGTGAGGTATAAAGTCAAAATGACCGCGACATTAGGTACTAGGGAATGGTATGAAAGTTTGGAAACCCTAGGAGCTTCAAGCCCCATCTATAACATGTAGTGTTATTGCAACTTATAACCTCATTTATAATAAACATATCCTACTAGACTTTAGATTCATCTTTCGTGTCAAGCAGACTGGTAGGAATTATCAAGAAACATTGTTAAAGACATACGAAGAATGTATGTCTACGTACGGTACATGTTATCAGATGTTTTTTTTCATTCCAAAAATTGAGGGGTGTACAATATTTTTTATCATAATACAAATCGCCGATTCACCCCATATAATACAATATTGAGTTATTCAAACTAACAAACATTCTTCGAATCGAGTTCACGCCAATTTCATGAAGGTTTTCTAAATATCACATGAAATTCAAACTTAGCCTAAGGTGATCAAAATCAAACTAGCCTAATCAAGTTCATTTCAACCCTATGTCTGTTAGCTTAAAAATCTACTTAATTTTTAAATATAACCATTAATTAACTCTGATTTTCTTGCAAACAGTTATTTTATGGGTTATTATGAAAATATATTTTTATAAACATAAAGATAAAAAGTTGCTAACAATATATAACCCTAACAAAACCTATATAATTATTTCAAATCAACAAAAAAAACCCCATTTTTTTGCACAATGCTTCCACGCAATTGAAATATTATTCAAATTTGACGATTTTAAAATTTAATATATGAACATGGTTTTGTTACTAATATAATACCCACGTTTGTATATATTAAATTTAATTAAACACGAGAAAATGATCGGTATGTATACATGTGGAAAGTAAGTTCTCTGTGGGACAAAATATTTGATGGAATTGGCATAATTGAAATTCTTAATTTCGTTTGGATCATGTTTAGTTGGACATAATTAAAATCCTTTTAAAATTTCATGAGATTCCTATAATTATATAATTCAGAATTTCGTACTGTTTATAAAAGAATTTGATATTCATGATTTTTGAATACAAACAAGTTTACTAAACGTTTTTCATTCAAACCTACCCTTATAATACAACGTACAATTTTATGTTTTTTTCTCATCATCATCAATGTTACATTTATCATCCATCAAAACAATTTTTACAATGCTAAACAGTTTTGATATAATACAAGTCATTTCATACATATATACCCTTTTAATACAAATACACAATTTGTTAACTTTTGAACTCATATAAATAAAATATATCGTTTTTCATTTACTTTGTGTTATCTCCTTTTACATTATTGTTTATTTTTTTACACATAAGAAATGAAAAAAGAGTAAATATAAACTTTTTGTTATTCTTTTTACATTACTTTATATTTTACAAGTATTTGTAATATAAACATATAATTATTTGAATATTCAAAAAGAAATGAAAATGTGTAATTTATCTCGTTTATTATTTGAACATTTCAAATAATTCAAAAGAGTTACAAATCAAACTCAATTATGAAAACGGATGAAATAATTTGATTGTGTTGGATTCTGCCAACCAAATATAACTATTTTTAATCAGTTAAGATTCCGATTTTTCTAAAATTTCAATTCGTTTGAAAAATTCCAAATTATTAAAACACATTAGATGAACCAAACATGCCCAAAGCTACAATAAAAGGATGTTCTCCAGAGTGAGCAAAGTGTGCTGATTTCGCCAATAGTTGAGTCCTCCTTGTTTGACAACTTTTCAACAGCTAGATGTATCTTGGAGTCTTTTGGCCACTACTTGCACAACAAAATAGATACTAAAGGTGTTTTATTAGTCAAAGATCAAAATCATAATCGTATATCTGATGTTGGAAACCTGGAAAATAGAATAAAGATTAATTCGTACATTTGGACTTCCCCTTGAGCAGTTGGAATTCTTTTTGGATAGTGAATAACTTTAAGAGCTTTTTATTTTTTATTTTTGGGTTTTAATAATTCAAAAGTTCAATAAAAACTTCTTTTAAGAATATTTAAAAACCCATGATTATATATGATGTTAGAAAAGCCTCCATGTTGTATTATTGGAATAACCTTTTTAGCTTCGAATTATGGATGTCCATAACTTGGTTGTGATACCAAACTGATATCAAAACTTTGAAATTCAGATTTGTTTAGATGCTTCGATGGGTTTCGTTTGGGTGATTCTAGAAAAAAACATATTGCAAGTCAATTGTTCACTTCTATATATATACTCGGATACACCCCGATCTAAAAATGAAATGAGTATATACTAAGATAGACCCCGATCTTAAAATGAAACGAGTCGCGGTTTTAGAGCCAGGGTTTAAAGGGGGCAAGCTTAATTACAAAGGCAATGGCATGTGGTTACAATAGCCGAGGTTCGGTCTATTTGAGTAATGAACTTCGTTCCTTTTTAAGTCCGTTGTGTATGATATATAAAAAACAAACATCAAAAAAACATTTTAGGAGTTTTATTAAGTAATAAACCGGGATTTTTAGGTGATAAACCAGGGTTTTTCCCCAAATACTATAGTCTATTAGATACAAACAAAAATAATAATAATAATAATTAATAAAAAATGAAAATTGTAATAGACCCCAAATGTTTAGAGAACGACCCGCGGTTTATTTCATTATAGACCAAGGTTTTTTTCAGAAAATCGAGATTATTACCTAACAAGCCACGGTTTATTAACTAATTGAGCAAGATTTTTTGGTTTAATATATTGGGCTCCAGGAAAATTTTTTTCAAGGTTTATATCTTATGGGTGATTGTCTCATTTTCATTATTTATTTAGATTTTTATTAGTCATGGTCGTTATGTGAGAATCGATAATAAACGTCTCCTAACACTCATCAATTTCGATAAGATAAACATGGACCTTCACTCTTTAAAGTGTTCGGTATGTCACGAAGAGCTAGAGATAGAGACCACATATTCTTTAAATGCAACGTCGCTTCTGACTTATGGTCCAAAATCTTTAAATGGGAGCATAAACACTCCGCATGATGTGGCTCATATGGAAGCCAAGCAAATCACCAGACGAGAAAGAGGGTTAAGGAAGGATTTGAGTGCGATGCAGTGGAGTTGGGGTGCGTCGCATCGAGCATTCAGTGAGTTTCGACGGATTAACCAGTTTTTGAAGGTTTTCAGTTTTGTCACACGGTCTTTTATTTATTTCTTTTAAAGTTTAAAGACTTATTTTGTTTATTTTATTAGGGTTAGTATTTAATATTTGTGTAATTCAACAATGGGGACGACTGTCTTTTTTTCATTGAAATCAATAATCAAAACTCTTTGATAGTTTTATCAACTGTTTGGTTTAATCTTTATACGATATTCATTATTGAATCAACGGATATTGATTGTTTTGATTCATTCTGGGTATTCATTGATTGAATCAACGGAGTTTATCTAGTATCTTAATTATCCTTCCACCACGCTGCATCAGTTGGTATTCAGAGACGAACGATCCGATCATGCCTCCACGTCAAGGGATTAACTATTTACGTCGTTTGAACGCTAAACTGCAACATCAGGTAGAAGTTTTGACCGCGTGTTGTTTGAACGCTAAACCGCAACATCAGGTAAAAGTTTTGACTACGCGTTTGAATGAGTTTGTCGATCTACAACATCATCATGATGATGTAACTGTTACGAATGATAACCTTATTTGGATATGTTGGTGGAAGACGACATGTTTGAAGAAGAATCGTTGCCAATTTATGATACTGATAACGAAGATAAAGAAGATGTTATTGAGGAAGAATCATATCTAATTTATGATACGGATACCGATGAAGAAAACAAGTCTAAAGATGAGGTATTTTTGTATGGTGATCGTGTCATGATAGAAACTGTATCAGGTATTAATTGCTAAATATTTTTATCAGGATTCGTATGATTTGATTAGGTTGAAAAAGGTTGATGTGATCAATAAATATAATATGTTTAGTTTTTTTTATTAGTAAAAGTAATTTCGTTGAGAATATGGATCTCGCACACATGGTCACAAAATTAGGTATGAAAACAATCAAGATTCGAGGTCGGGTATTTTTGAAAAGTGGACAGTTGATGCAAGGAATACAACTTTGGATGCTAAGGGTATCAAAGACAAGTGAACTCGAGGACGAGTTTCTCAAGAGGGAGAGAATGATGTGGCTCATATGGAAACCAAGCAAACCACCAGACGAGAAAGAGGGTTAAGGAAGGATTTGAGTGCGACGCAGTGGAGCTGGGTTGCGCCGCATCGAGCATTCAGTGTGTTTCGACGGATTGACCAGTTTTTGAAGGTTTTTAGCTTTGTCACGGGGTCTTTTATTTATTCTTTTAAAGTTTAAGCACTTGTTTTGTTTATTTTATTAGGGTTAGTATTTAATCATTGTGTTATGCAACATTGAATAACCACTCTCATTATTTCATTGAAATTCTTAATCAAAACTCTTTGATAATTTTATCAGTTGTTTGGTTTAATCATTATATGGTATTCATTATTGAATCAACGGATTTTGATTGATTTTTATTCATTCCGGATATTCATTGTTGAATCAACGGAGTTTATGTATTTATCTTGTTTATCTTTCCACCGCGCTACATCACTGCACTCTAACAATCTTCTCTAAATTATAAGCTACTTGGCGGATCGACAACACAAAAGAAGAGTAGTTTAAAAGATGCGTAGATGCCGTGGTGCAAACCGCCCTTTGGGTATTGTGGAGACACAAAAAATCCTCAATATTTGTTCTAAAAAAGCCAAGATATAATATATTGGGAGATCATGTGAAGAAGCTTGCAAACCAGAATAGGAGTCGGAATTTTAAGCTTAATTGGACATAATGGTCTTGCGAACCACTTTCCGTGTCTAGTTTTTTCATGTACTAATTTCTTATAATTTTAAGCCTCTGGTCACTAGCTAGAGCGCTTGTTATCATTATTTAAATGATACATCGCCGTTCTAAAAAAATGTGGGTTTGGGTGCCATGTAGCATTACTACAAAACTAGTGTGATACCCGTGCTTTGTTCGAGTATGTTTTGGAATATAATCTGCCCTATTACGTTAGATACAAAGTATCTCCTTTACTGGCCAATTAAACGTACATGGACTTCTCATAAAATGAGCTAACAACTGATACACAAATATACATATACTAATATCCTCCCGCAATTTTATCAAGAACTCGAGAAGAGACATCCGAACATTCAAACTGTATCTAAAATTAGTTAACAGTGAAGATTTCAGTCCTTTAGTGAAGATACTACCGTACTGATAGCATTATGAGACACGAAGAACCCGAATGTGTCCAAGAACCACCAATTCGCACACGCAGTGAATGCTAATCTCTATGTGTTTTGTTCGATGATGCGAGACAAGGTTGGTTGACAAGTATCCGTTAATGTTATTATAATAGACAATAGTTGCTCGGTGGTTGATGAGTTAAAGTCATGTAGGAGATTTCGAACTCAACATGTTTCAGCAATAATAACAGTATCCTGATTCGTCACTGGAGTGAGAGACCATGTTCTCTCTCTTAGGACAATGCCAAAATTTTATCGCCGAGAAAAACAATGTATACCAATGTGGATCGACTAGAAAGAGACCCCCCTTCCCCAATTGCATCAAAGTAGGAAACGAGGCTATCTGATGATGATGTATGAATCCCATGTGTCCTTTCGATTCGTGAAAGTTAGATTCGAGAACAACGATTTAATTCGCTGATTTCATTGTGTTCAGGACCATCTCATATGCCCCGTCTCCACACCCAACTTATATTATGAAATCAAAGGATTTTCATGGAATTAAAAGTTTAAACCCAAACTACAATTTTGCCAAGTTTTAATATTTCTCCTAAAAAAATGACCGAATTAAAAGTGTTACAAAAATCTCACAAGAAAAACTATGAACTAACAAATAAGAAAGCAACAGCCGCCACTAACATAATGATGGGTAATGCACCCGTAAAAGATGCTGCGCTGCTTGGTGAGGGTTGTGAAGGAGTGGTAGGAGGCAATGGTATGGTGGCAGTAGGGGCGGGGCTGGGGGCGGTTGGAGGGGTAGAACTAGCCGCAGCAACATTGATGGTAAGTTTCTGACCAATTTGACAATGACTTCCAACCGTGCACACAAAGTAGTGTTTTCCAGAACTCCTCAAGGTAAACGTAGCAGGGGCGTTAGTAGCCACTAACTTAGAGTTAGCGGTTGTGCATGGCCCGTATGCGGTTTGTAAAACTTCAGCAACATTATGGGCTCCGGTGGTGAAGTTGAAAACTAGAGTATCACCAACCCTGAAAGTTTGTTCGGAAGCCCACGAGGTGTAAAACGAGGCACCATTGGGAGGAATAGTCCAGCCTAATTCGCCTCCAACGACATGTCTGTATTTTTGTACATTAAGTTAAATTTAGTAGACATACGAGTATAAATACTTAATTAAAAAAAACGATAAACGTAAATAACATATGTAAGATGTTTGTTAACCTTGCTGATAGAGAATATATATATTCAACAAAACTGTAATCATAACAGAAACGAAAATTTAATATACGAGATTACTAAACTAAAAGATACGTACCTAGTTTGCGCTATCGCTGATTGTAACTGAATAGCAGCAACCATCGTGACGATCATCATAACCACCATTGAATTTAATCTTGCCATGTTTGGTTTTGTGGTTGAATTCTCAGGCTGATTCGTTATATCTCTAGAAAGTTTTTAAAGTCTCTCTTTCTAGGGTTTGAAGATTAATTGGTAAAGATGAATTGAACTATGGGGTTTGTATGTATTTATAAGGAATAGAAGTTTACAAATCCAGTTTGTGTAGGATTGTTATGATTTTTAAATTTTTTAGCTAATCCCATGATGTTAACTAAAGTTACATTATCCGTATTTTTATGATTTTTTTGGTTCCAAGATATCCGGGTTTTATCCATTCAAAAATCCTTAAAACATATATTGAATTATATTAAAATATAATACAAAGAAACCCAAAAAAAATATATAAATCATAACACATGAGATCTAGGATATGTATCTTTAATCGTACAATATCACATTTACCCTAGTAATTAGCAATAATGAAAAGTGTTAAAACATACATTAAGATGTAATTCTTACTTTGTAAAAGTCGAGTTTGAATAATAAGCAAAAGAATAAGAATATAAAAAACAGAAAAATAAAAAGGACAACACATAAAACATTAAGATGATAAATTTGTAATATTTTACCTATTTTTTATAATGAGATTATTTGGATTTAGATTTGCATATTTATTCTTGTTAATAATCTTTTAATGTGATCAAACTTTAAAATAAATCATAAATATATTTTACCAAATATTTTAAATTGACTAAGGATTGTATTTTATCGCATAGTCATAAAGTATTAATTATATATATAAAGTATATATAATATGGGGAAATAATAAATGATATTGACAACTAGGTGCTACAAGAAAAGAAATTCAAGTGAAATAAAATAGTTTATGTATAATTTTGAAAAATATAAAGACCACCAATAAAACTTAATTTCAAAATATAAACCTTTCTTTATGTGAGATAGATGATGTTTTGTATATAACATAGAGACCGACTTTGTACGAAATTGTTATTATAAGTTTTGATAACAAACATACCATACATTTAACTGTTTAATGTATGCCCTTTTTATAAAATCCATTAATAAAGTCCTTTCTATGAATGTTTCGACAATAATCCCTTTAGGTTGTTGTTATCGACGCTCTTATTTTATATTCAGTAACAAGCCATACATGTAGAAATGGTGTTTAATATTCCCATCTACCTTCTTGCTAGTTGATGTAAATTGTTCTTAAAAACCGTAGTATGTCAATGTGAAAATAATTACTGTAAACAACTTCGTATTTTTCTTTTTAAATAGTTTCTGCTATAAAAACAACATTAATAAAATTAAAACATTTTATTATATCATATATCGACATATCAAATCCCCACAATGTTACACTATTATCATAAATATGAAAAATGGACCACAAACATCAAGAATAGCTATGAACCAACCAAAAATGATCTAGTAAAAGAAAGCGAAAGCAGCTGCCAAGAAAGTGACGGGTACAACGGCGATGAAAGATGATGCACTGCTTGGCGATGGTGGTGATGGAGTGGTGGGAGAAGATGGCATGGTGCCGCTTGGAGCTGGGCTGGTGGCAGTTGGAGTAGTGGAACCGGATGCAGCAACATTAATGGTAAGTTTCTGACCAAGTGAACAATGACTTCCAACCGAGCAAACGTAGTAGTGGTTGCCTGGTGTCCTTAAGGTGAGCGTAGCAGGGCCGGTGGCAACGGTTGACATAGAGTTAGCAGTGGTGCATGGGCCATATGCCGCTTGTGAAACTTCGGTAACATCATGGAATCCGGTAGTAAAGTTAAAATAGAGAGTATCTCCTACGTTGAAAGTTTGTCTCGAAGCCCAGGTATTGTAGGTCGTCGGACCATCAGAAGGAACATTCCAACCGAAAGCATCTCCAACTACGTGCCTGTTATTTTAGTAAATCGGGTTAGCTGTATTAATTCCACATATATATAGATGGCTACAATTGAATAGAAATTACGTAAATATATTTTCGACACATACAAAAAGATTACAAATAGTTACATACAAAATAAGGTGCTTAGAAGATTGAACCAATCAAATTATAATATTTATTATCTATTTTATTTATTTTCACCATTCACATAATAATAGTGACTCATGTTATATTTAAACTTTTGTAATCATTTTGTATGTTTATCATTTTCCTTTGAATTTAGATAGAAATATTTATCAATATTTACTAAAATACATTTATATCGACTGTTAGACATATAGTAGATAAACACAATTATATATATGTAGCTTTCTCCTGGATATACATAGGAGATAAATTACAAAGATATAAAAAGCGACGAAACAATGTGACTAATTACCTAGTTTGTGCAACCGTGGATTGGAGTTGGAAAGACGCAACCATCACGACAACAAGCACCATAGCTAACTTCAATCTCGCCATTTTAGTTTTATGTGTTAAATCTCAGGTCGCCCACTTTCTCTCTCTCTAAGCTTTCTATTTATAGAGGTTTTGTCTTTAGGATGTTAAGAATTGGTGAAGATGAAGTGAAATTTGGGTATGTATTTATAGAGGAATAGAAGTTTGACCATTTGGTTGAATTACTACGTAACGTTAACTTATGGTGGGGGATAAAAGTCAAATTATAGTGGGTGTAGAATTTTGACGAGGCTTCGTTGGCCTCGTGTTCCCACTTAACCCATGAACTACGTTTGTCACTTTTTTAATAAAATAAAATTAAAGTTTTTGCACTGTTTTTGGTTATTGGTTATTATAAATTATAAATTATTGGTGACTTGGTATTACTTTCTTTATTAGTATTTTATCTTTTATTTCAACTTTTCTAAATATCTTTTAGATCTTTGACCACTACACATTCTATTTTTAAATATAATTTATACCAACATCGGTGGAATAGGTATACGCGGATTATGTTTTTCTTGTTCATGTTATTTAAAAGGGCGAGTCTTTTTTATTCAGATATACGTTGTCTATCCGTTATCGTGAAGAGAGTTGTGAATTGTATTAATTTGATGAGTCTTCTTTCACAGTTACATGATCCGCAGAATGAACTCCTTTGCTTCGATCATATATGGGTATTGCCAAACTTTTCTTTGGGTTAAGGACTTGCCAACCCATACACATTTGGAGGAAGCAACTTTGTTCTTTGAGAAAGGGTTTGTGGAGGACCTTTCTTTGGAGACATCCAGTGGCGACTCACTTCTTTACCCATTCGGTTGGTCGTTTGGGTTTGTACTCGGCTAAAGAGGCCTCCTCTTACACTTTTGTTGCCTCGAGAGCCTAGTCTTGGGCAATACAGGACCACATCTTACGTGACAGTGGCATATATGGTATGGATTCTGATTATGTTTGCGCTTTGGCTTGTCTTCATGATATGATTCCAAGCTTTGACCTTAGCAGTTTCGCTAAAAAGGAAACCACCCCCCTAAATTCCAACATGCATTGGCGAGTGATCTCTTTATGAACGGGTCAATGATATAGAAGTTTACTTTGACATGACACTAAGTCCGACTAACATTTTGGTTTTTGGATGAGTGGGAGGGAAACATGCATGTGTGGGTCTAATAGGGGTTTCCCCTCTAGTGGGCTTGTAAAGTTGTGGTCTCACTGCACGAACAACTTCTTTTAAAGCCGCCTCGTGTTGGGAAAATCAGCAATTAAACTCAAATTATAAGTCTGTTTAATTAAATTCTGAGTCCGAGTTATTTTGAGTCTGAGTGACTAAAATATTCGCATGCATTATGGGTCTGAGTAGTCAGCTCCATAATGTGTCTTGAACAGAAAGACAATGTAGTTAGTTATATAAAATCTTCTATCTTTTTAGAAGATTTTCTAAGATTCGTACTTATCAAGCTCTCTCTTATTGTGTATAAATAGGGAGCTTGAGTCTTGTAATCGGTTGCCACTTTTCTTTGAATCAACTACGTGTTATTCAATCTCTTGTTATTTGTTATAATTCCGATATAATTTATTAACAAAAACTGTGTGTTTATCAAGAGTGATAATCAACGTTTGAATACTCATTTGTTAATTGATTCAATCATATAAGATTAATTAATTATCTGAATATCTATTAATTGAGATCTTACCTAGACCTAACAACTGGTACCAGAGCAAATGAGATTTAAATTTTAATATTTACAAATCTTAAACGATCAGTCAGTAAAATCTCAATAAACTAAAATGTCTTCATCATCACAAACACCTGACATGGCTGGAAAAAGAATTCCCATCTTCGATGGACATAACTTTGCCCATTGGAAACTCAAACCTGAGAGGCATTTTCCTGGTATTCATGATGAAATGATGAAGACAATCACCGAAGGACCCATTATTCCTGGAAAATAAATTCCAGAAGTGAAAGAAGGAGACAAAGTTATCCAGCGTGTCAGATGGGTTCAGACCCCAAAATCTCAATGGACTGATCTAAACAGACAACTATTCAATCTAGACCAGGGCTAGAAGCATATTGGGAAATTCTGTGTCTGAACAGATATTCTCGAAGATTCCTGGATGTAAATCAGCAAAAGAAATTTGGGATACTCTCATTGTATCCTATGAAGGAATGCAAGTGGTGAAAGAACAGAGACTGAATAGTTTGATCAGAAATTATGAGACCTTCTATGTGGAAGAAAAAAAAAAGTCACTTGCTGATGTACACACCTTGTTCCAAAAAATTTTAAATGATTTATCCTTGGTGTTGTGAAAGAGGATGATGAGGTGTGCAAGAAATTTGTTGATATTCTTCGCAATAGATTTGAATCAGTCATCACTTCCCTGGTAGTAAGTGAAAAATTGTCCATCTACAGGCTGCCTGGTTTATTTGGTTTATTGCTAAATTTTGAAGAATCCCAAGAGAGGAAGAAAATAAACCAAAGGATAACTTCTAGAGATCTTGAAGCTGCATTAGTTGCAACAAGCAGAAGGAATAAAGAAATTTATTCAAAGGATGAAACTGACTCAAATGAGTCTGAGTCAAACTCAGACTCAGACTCTGATGATGAATCTGAGGTCAAGAAATTGAAAGATCAACTAGCCTTACTTACCATGAAGCTTAAACAAAAGACAGGCTACAAGGAAACAAACCTTTTGACTTGAAAAAAGTTAAATGCTTCAAATATGGAGAATTTGGTCATATGGTTGGAGAATGCAAAGTGAAGAATGCTCAGACTGACCACATGGATGCAATAGCTGAGAGAGATCAAAGATACATGAGAATGTATCTTAAATACAAGAATGGTAACAACTCAAGGAATCTTAAATACAAGAATGGAAACAACTCAAGGAATCAGAAGCCTCAAGCTGAGCAGAAAGCTTTATTTGCAGAAGAGTGGTTGGATGAAGAATTATCATCAGATGAAGATGATGAAGTGGTGGATATATGTCTGATGGCTATCATAGATGAAACTGAGTCATCCACTTCTCAGTTTGAAAAAGATTTGAAAGAAGCTAAGAGACTGAGCTACAACTCAGACTGGGACAAGTCAAAATTGTATAAGGTACACAATTTCAATCTATACAACTCTATCCGTATTTTGTAATTGTTAATATCCAAATCTAGCTTCTTGTTAGTTGATGTAAATTGTTCTTAAAAACCGTAGTACATCAATGTGAAAATAATTATTGTAAACAACTTCGTATTTTTCTTTTTAGATAGCTCCTGCTATAGAAACAACATTAATAAAATTAAAACATTTTATTATATCATATATCGACATATCAAATCCCCACAATGTTACACTATTATCATAAATATGAAAAATGGACCACAAACATCAAGAATAGCTATGAATCAACCAAAAATGATCTAGTAAAAGAAAGCGAAAGCGGCTGCCAAGAAAGTGACGGGTACAACGGCGATGAAAGATGATGCACTGCTTGGCGATGGTGGTGGTGGAGTGGTGGGAGAAGATGGCATGGTGCCGGTTGGAGCTGGGCTGGTGGCAGTTGGAGTAGTGGAACCGGATGCAGCAACACTAATGGTAAGTTTCTGACCAAGTGAACAATGACTTCCAACCGAGCAAACGTAGTAGTGGTTGCCTGGTGTCCTTAAGGTGAGCGTAGCAGGGCCGGTGGCAACGTTTGACATAGAGTTAGCAGTGGTGCATGGGCCATATGCCGCTTGTGAAACTTCGGTAACATCATGGAATCCGGTAGTAAAGTTAAAATAGAGAGTATCTCCTACGTTGAAAGTTTGTCTCGAAGCCCAGGTATTGTAGGTCGTCGGACCATCAGAAGGAACATTCCAACCGAAAGCATCTCCAACTACGTGCCTGTTATTTTAGTAAATCGGGTTAGCTGTATTAATTCCACATACATATAGATGGCTACAATTGAATAGAAATTACGTAAATATATTTTCAATTTGAGAAACGTTACACATACAAAAAGATTACAAATAGTTACATACAAAATGAGGTGCTTAGAAGATCGAACCAATCAAATTATAATACTTATTATCTATTTTATTTATTTTCACCATTCACATGATAATGCCACTTTCTATATTGTTACGTTCTAAAAATCTAATATATATTTAGATAGAAATATTTATCAATATTTACTAAAATACATTTATATGAACCGTTAGACATATAGTAGATAAACCCAATTATATATATGTAGCTTTCTCCTGGATATACATAGGAGATAAATTACAAAGATATAAAAAGCGACGAAACAATGTGACTAATTACCTAGTTTGTGCGACCGTGGATTGGAGTTGGAAAGACGCAACCATCACGACAACAAGCACCATAGCTAACTTCAATCCCGCCATTTTAGTTTTATGTGTTAATTCTCAGGTCGCCCGCCCGCTTTCTTTCTCTAAAAGCTTTCTATATATGGAAGTTTTCTCTTTAGGATGTTAAGAATTGGTGAAGATGAAGTGAAACTTGGGTATGTATTTATAGAGGAATAGATGTTTGACTGTTTTGTTGAATTACTACGTAACGTTGACTTTTGTGGGGTATAAAAGTCAAATTATAGTGGGTGTAGAATTTTGACGAGGCTTCGTTGGCCTCGTATTCCCACTTAACCCATGAACTACGTTAGTCACTTTTTTAATAAAATAAAATTAAAGTTTTTGCATAAGTTGTTAAACGGCAATTCACTATTATTGGTTATTGGTTATTATAAATTATAAAGTATTGGTGATTTGGTATTACTTTCTTTATTAGTATTTTATCTTTTATTTCAACTTTTCTAAATATCTTTTAGATCTTTGACAACTACACATTCTATTCTTAAATATAATTTATACCGACACTTAGTTTAATAGGTATGCGCAGATTATGTTTTTCTTGTTCATGTTATTTAAAAAGGACGAGCCTTTTTGATTCAGATATACATAACTTTTAATGCGGAGTCGACGGATTACGGCCGACGAACTCAATGGATAAGATAGAACATTCAAAGGTGATAAAACAAAATCAAGTTGATTTACATGTCCACTTGTATAGGTCCCTAAAACTCCCCATTCTACCCTGTTAACTCCTCATTCCATGTGTATTGAATATCGTCTGTTATCCAACTTGCATATTGAGAAGCGGAAAAAATATTATTATTTAATAAAATTAAATTGGATTAATGGTTTTTGATAGTTTTTCATTCATTATGTGAGATATACGTTATGTGTAAACAAATTGTATGTTTTGCCATTCGGCTTATGAAAAGAGTTATGTGATAACGATTTCTAGTTTAGCCCATTGCCATGAAAAATATTATACGAAAAGTGTTATTTATATGTGGTAGTGGATACTGATAGCGAATACGATCTCGTTTTGGGACATCGATTGGTCTAGTAGAATAGATCCTTTCGAAACATAATACAGTTTTGCTTTTCATTTATTGAGAAAAACATATTTTTACAAATACTTTTTTCTTAAACAATTTCTATATTTAAACCTTTACACTTTGACTAAAAGACATAAACGAAATGTTTGTATGCGAAAAAGTCCCATTTCATGGTTTTTTATATTAGCAATTTAAATCTTTGATTTGTTTTGAT
The DNA here is from genome assembly GCA_910822075.1 of Senecio squalidus. Lineage (NCBI taxonomy): Eukaryota > Viridiplantae > Streptophyta > Magnoliopsida > Asterales > Asteraceae > Senecio > Senecio squalidus. Next base: position 63,801,319 of record CAJVGC010000582.1, read on the forward strand.
GGGGAACCTTTCCAAGAAAATTGCCGTGTGGAAGAGGCTGCTTTTGTTTAGACGACATTTTATTTTATTGGTCCATTTTTGACATATTCAAATTTGCTCGTGTTTGTATGGTCAATATTCATACTTCGAACCTTCTATTGTTGGCATACTAGCTTAACACCCGTGTGATACACGGTTTTACTTACTTCTAGTATAAAAAAAGATTGATCGAAGAGAAGTAATCTTAATCATTTATTAAAAAAAAATGTTTTTTAATCAACAATTTTAGATCGAGATGCAAATACGTAGGCTAAAAAAAATGTGAGACAATAAACTATTTGATGCTAGAAAGTTAAAAAGAAAAGCAATCCCATTCTATTCGTAGAAATATTTCAATCCCATTTCCTATTGATATGCAGATACGGCGTCTCAAAAGAACCTGAAAAATACGCCCTAATTAAGCATTCTAATCATCCGAAAGAAACTGCAAATAAGATGCGTAAAGTTAATCATATAAGCAAAACATAATATGTCCAAACAAAAAACAAATGAATAGTCTAAATAAGCTAGAACTATTCAAACAAGTTGTACAAAGTATGCCAATCAAGACTAATGAATATGTACAAGCTTATTAAGCGGGCCTATCTAAACCTGGACTAACTTGAAAATCATGTTACAACTCGATGACCATGACGATAGGTGCATCACTATTCAATAGCAATTAAAAACATTTTTATCTAATGAACTTAATTTGCTAATGTAGCTTGTTTTCCTCTATTGTAAGCATAACATTATATTCTTGGCAAAAAAAAAAGAGGTTGTTCATTCTAATCACCTGAAGGATCTATCTTAAAAGAAGAAAAAAATCAATCATAATTAGTTTTATGAAAAAACAATGTTTATATTCTAACTTATCATTAAGCCTAAATGGCTATGTTTTCTAAATAAGCTTATAAGCTAAAAAGTCTACTACATAAGCTAGAAATAAAAAAAATAAAAATTCAAACACCCTATAAGTTTATAATTTCCAAACAGTTTGAGCCAATCGACCAAATCAACCCGTTTTTTAGTAAATGGGTCAAGATTACCTAATGAATAATGGTTTGTTGCTCATTTCCGTACATGTCTTTAAAACATATGTAGATCCTATGCTGTCATAAAAGGAAAAAGAAAACCATTCCACACAAGAAATTGAAAAGGAAACAAAAATAGATGTTATTTATTCTTAACATAAAAATTACCCATCGGAGTGTTCTAGTCGTAAGGTGAAAGGGTCCTGAAGTTTCCATGGTTAAGACCCTGTCGTAGACTCCCAAATCATTCATCGTTCTCTTAAAAAGAAAAAAAAAGGGTCAAATCTTACAAAGCATATAAAAAGACATTGTTTGAAAAAACACCAAACGTTTATGAACTCTCTAAAACCAAAACAGTCTACACAAAAAGCATCCACTTACTTGAAATGATATGTTCCAACGCCAAACCATTATGACCCATTACAGAACAGCCGGACCTGCCCATTTTACACCTCAAATATCTAACTTTTCTTTAAACTTAGTTGAAAGGAATAGGCAAAACAGAAAAAAATATATTTAAAAGATTCTCCGTATGCGAAACAGTAGAAGTTATCCGATGAAAAAACATGTCCATCTTACTTTGGTGGATGGAAAGCTTCTCCAACTTGGCGCCACCATTTGGCTACCGTTACCTGAAGAAAGCTAAAATATGTCAAACTGTAAAGTACCAATTCCATTTTATTATACTATTGTTTTCATTTTCCCTAAGAATTTAAAGAATCTTGAAGTATATGAGTTATGACCAAAAACATACTAAAAGTGAAGTACGGGTATTGTACATCTAAATTTACCAAGTAAATTCTGACAAAAAACCCCCACCAAACCAACATCCGGAACCAAGTTTATAGATACCGACATGATGGCAACTATTAAAAAGATGATTGTTATGAACTTCGGCTAAATCTTATGGATTTTTGATTGCACAAGGAAAAGTGTTTATACCTGATCATATTCACCTAGTTTAATAACGGACCTCCACAACCTATCACAAATAAATGAAAATAAAATGAGACTTAAGCCAAAAATTAGAAGATAATAAAAAGAAAAATTGGAATCATATCACTTACTTCATGCAATTTAAAGGTTGTCCATAAAACTTTGGAGGCTTGAATTCCATGAACTTTTCCCTATAAACGGCATCCACTACTCTCATGAATTTTTCTAGTTCCTCGGCACTCCCAGATTCATAGCCCTCATCCATCTAACAGTAACATATTAAGTGAAGTTTAGAATTAAATACGTAAAGCCAACTCAAGATGTTGACTTAAAGTCTAAATTTCAATGTTAAATTACCGTTGTGTCATCTAGCTTTCTGTTGCCAAACGCCTTAATTCTCACCATTTCCTTGTTTGTTTGATGAACCAAATCATGGAAAGCACCTGAAGAAATTCAGAAACAAAAATCAATGATATAAAATGGGGTTAAAAAAAACGTCATTGAAAAATCAAAAAACTACCCAAATCAAACCTATAAACAACTTACATGGATTGCACGAAATTTTACATAACACGTTTTGTTATATCTACACAAAATCACAAGCAAAAACAGATGAAATAATAGCAAAATTTTAAAGAAAAAACGAATTTAAAAAGGTGTTATTAAGCAAGGAAGAAAAAACAAACCTGATAAATCTCATTCCAAACCACAAAGCTACCCAAATCAACGTTACTAACTCTCATCGTAACCATACATAAAAAGTCGAAGTAAAATAGAAGAACCTGATAAATCTCATTCCAAACCACAAACTTAGGGTTTGATAAATAGAAAGATGAAGACGAAAGATGCAAATGAAATGAAGAGTCCAGTTGAGGCAAAATGTTAAATCACAAACCTTGAAAGGATTTGAAGCCAACGATGAAGAGCAAGAAGAAAACATATCGTCCCCTTACAGTTAAGAAAAAAAATTCATAAGAAAAAAAGAGAGTAAAAAGAAGATGAAAGGATTCTGATATTGTACATATCAAAATTGTTAAAAACGAAGCAAATTTAAATTCATTCAATACTATTGGCCTTGGAAATCGGTGGCTTTGTATTCCCGAGTTCATATAGCTTCCATTGTAAGCTTCCATACTATTAGCTTTTCTTTTCTAAAACCAAATTGATTAAATTATAAAATAATAGAGCATGACATCAGCAGACTTAGTAACCATCTTACGTGGACAATCTTAGCAATCGCCACATCAGCTAAATGATGTCAGCTCAATCTCCCATTTATTAGATAAAAGAGATGTCCTTTTGTTTTTAGAGTTTTTCTGAAATAACTACTTTTTTTATAACGAGTAAAGTTTCAAACATATTAAAACCGAGAAATATGAGTTTGATAAATAATTAAAAATTTTTGATAACTATCGGTGCCGATTCGAAGCATGTGTAGAGTGCGTCATCGCACAGAGCCCCGAGATCGGAAGGGTCCTATTTTTTATATTATACGTATAAATATGCGTAACAACTTAACCAAAAATAAAAATATTTATATTAAGATTGCGTTTTTATAGAAAAAAATGTTGTATATACAAATAATTTATTTTATAAATGGTCCATTTTTTAAAATCATACAGGATTCCTGCATTCTCGGAACCGGTGCTGATAACTATAGTTCTAAAGATTACATGGTTAATATGTAAATAAAAACTTGTGTCATGAACACAGCCTCCTCCCGATAGTTATGAAAAGAGTTTTGTAGAGCGCTAAGTGTAAGCTAATTCACATAAATAACATGTATCATTTGAATCGTTATTTGACCCAACATATACTTGTTCAAACCAGAGTACATGAAACTAACCGAAAAACACGATTACCAAACCGGCCACAAAACTACATTGTAAACAATAAATAGAAATTAAATACAACGAGTTTTTAAACAACTAGATTAACAAAATCCTAAAAGCTATTAACGGACCAAACAAACCATGAGCCAAAACATAACTACGAAAATAGTTCGGGTAACCAATATTCTAACACCATTCATCTACTTACAATGCAAAATTGAGAGTTTGGAGCGGTCATGAGAGTTTGCCAAAGAAAACTCAATACCAAAGTGCTAATCAAGCAATATGAACACATAGTGTTAAAATACGAACTCGATGCTAGACAAATTTTCAATTGAATACAATCCATAATGCCAAAGTATGTTGTCTGCGTAAAACAAAAAGATTTAAACCAATGCAATGCTTTTGATGTCGAGATCATAATCCAAAAACAACACCCAACAGAAAAACTAAAACAATGCAAATAGTCTTGGAATATGTTTGGTATGAGCTTTTAAGAAGCTTCAAAAGGCTTAATGTTAAATTAAAAAGCAAAGATCCTTAAAAATAAAAGACTCGTTTTGTTATGAAAGACTTCAAGTTTTCAATTCAAAATAAAATCCCCAAATTAAAAGCTTCGAAAAAATAAAAAATCTGAAATAAAAGCACAAACTTCTAGCCTCAGTTATACAAAAATACCTTTCGTTTATGACCAATAATTGTAACATAACTAATGCAAACCAAGTAGACGAATTCAACGGACATATAGTATCAATGTCATATCCGAATGCTAATATCAATGCCAATGCAAATACACATTATATGGCAATGCAAAACACAATGCGGATTCCAGTACCAATGCAAATAAGAGAATACATAATACTTACAAATTCTCCTTCAAAGCAATGCCAATAGAAATCGAAATAAATGAAACAACATGAATTCTCTACAATTCATGCTAGATAGAAGAACTAGAAAGGTATAAAACAAACGGGATAAACTAACCGAGCAAATCTAATTGAACGAATCAAAGCTAAAAAAATAACACGGTATAATCAACAAATGTTTAATCGATAAAATCAAATAAAGCACTTGTGTCTATAAGAAGAGCAAAAATTGATTACCAAACAAAAGAAAACTACATTGCAAAAGATTAACTAAATTAAATACAATAAGGTTTTAATTAATAAATTTACAAAACACTAAAAGTTAATAACCCACCATGACCAAACTACTAATGGGTCAAAAGATAACTAACAATACAGGTGGCCTAATGGGGTGTTTGTTTGAGTTTATTTTTGAACTTATATGTCTATTTTACTCGGCTTATGTATTATAAATTTATCTTTTTTAGTTTATTTTGTAGTTTATGGGCTTATTATCTTTTTGTTTATGTCATAAGATAATAAGTCTTTAAGCCATAAAATAAGTCGAAAAAATAGGCTTATGAAATATAAAGCAAAATCAAATAACCTTGTAAACAAAAAAATAAGCGCAAACAAACACCCCTTAATGGCATGAACCAACTTAGGCATGACACCAACCCTAACCTATCCGGTTTTCGATATACATTCTTACAAGATTTTGGTCTCGGACAGGTTGGATTAACCGACTATGCTCGGGCCTATGTGTTGCTAACCCATCAACTTTGGCAGCCAATAATTTGGTTGGCAAGTGGGCTTCGACCCAAATGGTTTGCTCAATGTTTTAAAAATCGATATTTTAGTCGAGTTGGTTGTGTTGTGTGTAAAACAAAAAGGTTCGAGCGGGTTGAAATCTAACCTATATTTTATTAAAAATCTTACAAAATTTATTATATTCAACAAATATACCCTTAAAATTCACAAAAGAATATACTAATAAATAGTTATAATAAAAATATTAGTTTTAAACTATATAAACAACCCAAAATAATTTTAATGTACACAAATTATCATAAATATAATAGAAGGGGCCAACACCCTTTTTTGTAATGGAAACGATAAACATTGTATTTAAAGAGTAATATTCTGACTATAATAATAATAAAATGCATAAATCCATAGATAAAGATGAGATTTAATCTAGATAGTAATGTACACAAATTATCATAAATATAATAGAAGGAAAATTGGAAAGAAAAACTGGCCGATTTAACCATTGAACGGTTTAACTAAAAGAATTGGGTTTAAAAAATCGGACCACCGCCTAAATATGGTTCTATTAATAGATTCGAACCGGTTTTTAAAACATTATAAAACACGCATACAACCCAACGTACCTTTCACGGACCATAGGTAACTTCCCAAAAATCCATATTTATGAATTTATGAAAGTGATGGAAACTCTGTTATAGTTGAAAAATGATTGAAATTTTGATATTTAAGCCTAAATTTAGGCTTAAAGATGTGATTTAATAATTAAAAAAATAATTATATAGTATAAAAAGAAATAAAGTAATAAAAATCCATTTGTAATATTTTATATAAATTAGACCTACATATCAACACTCATTATAGTTTTCTCTGTTGCTTTTGTAAATAAAAATCAATTCATAGAATTACACAATTATTCTCTAATTTAAATGTCATTGTTATCTTGAGATTTGTGTTTTTTATACTATTATAATAAAAAGTTTGTGTTTAAATACATTTTATTTCATTTCTATTACAAAAGAGGCTGTTGCAGTAGTGGTTAGCGCGCGGCCTCCCCTGCGAGGAAACCGCGGTTCGAATCCCAACACCTTCTTTTTGTACAACTTTAAAAAGTGTTGGGCTTGCTTGGGTGTTGGGTTTTCATATTTTTTTATTTTTGTTTTAGATTAGTATCAAATAAAAAATATAGTTTGCTAATCAAATAATCCCACGAAGATGCCTTTTTTTTTTAATTTGTGAATGTAAATTTACATTGGGTCAAAGTGTAGGCTGAAACATAAACTTTCGCATCGTGCACTCTACTAGTTTAAATTAAATGTCAATAAAAAAAAGTAGAGCTAGATATTATGGAACAGGAAAACTAGTAGACACTTTGGAATCTGTGATGTTTGATTAAAATATGGCGTGATTTTTCTCATTCTGATTCTCAGATCCTCTTCTGTCTTTTAGATTTTCCTTTTCATAAAACACACTCTCAAATTTTTTTGTAAGAAAGATGACGAACACAAGTAGCATTGATCGGCATGACTTTTTAGATATAGTTTTATCTTGGTCTCTAGCTGATATACTTGACAAAGATCTCTATAGGTCTCAGGTAACTCTCTCTTTGTTATGCAAAGCTTGTCCCAACTCGAAAGGTCGGTCCAAAGCATGTACAGGATATACGATTGCACATGACTCCGATGTTGTCATTTGTTCTCTCTCTCTCTCTCTCTATACAGGGGCGGATCCCACATAGAAGGTGGGAGGGCAACCGCCCCCTACGGTCAGAAAAAAGAAAAAAATTGGAGAAAACTGGTATAAAATCAGTGCCGCCGCGCCTAATTTGTTTAGACTTTTATATGTTTGCCCCCACCCAATTGGTCGAAAAATAATTATGCCCCCTATCTCGATTTTCTGGATCCGCCACTGATATATATATATATATATATATATATATATATATATATATATATATATAACAACTTAACAAAAAACTAAAATATTTCTATTTAGGTGGTGTTTCTATACATAAATGTTTTAAACGTAAAGAACGTTTTTCATGAGGGGTCTCTTTTTAAAACTCGCCATATTTTCGTGCCGAAGAATGTGAAGGTTGTGTGCGAAATAGAAAATCAGGCACCCTAAGTACACTGGATTCATTTGATTCATATAATTTTCAAAAGAAGTTATAATAGTTGATATTTTACATATAAGTGAAGTTTATGTAGCACTAAGATATAATATAATTATATGTATGAAAATTGAGATAAAACCTACATATATACGTTAGTTATACGAAAAAGGGCCCCTTCAAATTTTGGGCCCAGTACGATTGCTCTTATTGCACGCTCTAAAACCCCGGTCTTGCAACAAGCAAGCATTTGAAAATGTGAACTTGTAATGATTTTTGTCAAAAAACCGATTAGAAAAAGTATCTAAAATTAAGGGATAAAGATGAGGTTTTTATTTACTTGGTTACCCGGATATCGAGGGCAAATCTTTTTGAATCAAACGTACACGACCAACTAACCGTGGTAATGGAGGTTCGAACCTGAGACCATCGGGGCACCTTTTGGTGATTAAAAAGTATCCAAAGTAGTAAATGTTATTTTTTGTTTGGTTCAGTACGGTTACGATTGTAGTTTAAAGTTTATGGGACAAACTTAAAACCAAAGTGAAATTTAAGTTCAAAGACCAAACCATCGGGTTTTCCTTTAGGTCGGTTAATTCGGTTTGTGGTTGAGGTTTTCACATCCGTTACATTTTTGTCCTAAGTGGTACTTATTACTACTACGTACTACCAGGACAAATAACTTTGGAGTACGTATCGTATGAAGATTATATGTTTTTGCAGGTGGAAGTAATTCCATTGACATTTTCATCTACAACCCACTACATGAACTCTTTTATCTTTCCACTTCTTGAAGAAGTACATGCAGCTTTGCTCTCTGAAATCGCTGGAATTTCTCAGGCACAAGCAAGCCTAATTTCTGCGTTATGGTTACAAAAGTGGGAGGATGAGAAAAAACGATTATATCACCTAACCTTAACTACGAAGAGTTATTCGCCAAAAGTTGGAGATCTTATTGCCTTTACACAATTTAAACCTAAGTGTATTGATGATCTCGATCGGCCATGGAGCCCTTTTTTCATTGCTTTTGTCAATGGTTTTGCAAATAAAAACCGGGCGACTATTGAAATTCTGTCATCAAACCTCATTAATTCACACTCAGTTGCCACAAAGAGTTTTGCTGTTTATCTCACAAACTTGACCACAGATATGCGTACATTGCGGGCTCTTAATCCATCAGGCAACATGAATGTCATCCAAAGAGCACTGTCGGTCAGTCATCCAGTAAGTCTTCTGGACAGATAATGTATTTGTGTGTATATGACCTTACTCAGTACTACAAGTGGAATTTCGAATGGATAGTTACATGCTGTAGACTGAGGGTGGTAGGCCTAAAGCTTTTCATGATATATACTCGTCCCTGTGTTATGGACCTATTAGTTTTTAATTATTATTATTATTAAACACGTGTATTACTTGAATTGTAGCTACCGTTTCTGATTATTGATTCTTGCTGTTAGGGTTCCATATATGTAAGTTACATTGAAACAAGCCAACCACACTGGTTGGCACAACCATGTAAATTCATTGTGTTCTTGTGATTGTTTTTTTTTTTTTTTTTTTTTTTTTGGAGTTTGCCTAAGATGAACGAATTTCTAAACTAAGAATAATATATGGTTTATACATGCTTATACTTGTACAGGAAACTAGGAACTGCGATCAGTGTTCGATTGAAGAAGAAAACGATTTTATTGGCTCAGACCTAAGACAACCTTTCGATTCATTTAAGCTGAATGCTTCACAAGAAGCTGCTGTGTTAACTAGTCTTGCTGCTAACAAGTGTATTCATCGAAACTTTATCAAATTGATATGGGGTCCTCCTGGAACCGGAAAAACAAAGACGATTGTGTCATTATTGTTTGTGTTATTGAGGATGAAACACAGGACAGTTACTTCTGCTCCTACAAATATTGCGGTGGTAGGAGTTGTGAAGAGGTTGTTGAGTTTAGTAAGGGATCATAATCTAGGATGTGGTAATTATGGATTGGGAGACATACTTTTATTTGGGAACCAAGGTAGAATGGATATAAATGGCGATCATAAAGATCTTCATGATGTGTTTCTTCACTACAGAATTGATGCACTCCTGGACTGTTTAACTTTGTGGACGGATTCTTTGAATAACATGATTAGGTTTCTTGGAAGTCCAACACAAAGTTATAGCAGCATTGGGGAGATATTTTGTGCTTTACGAGAGAGGCTGATGTCATGTATCAGGAGCATGCTTACTCATTTGCCCACTTCTGCGCTTTCACTCGATTATGCAAACAAAATGTATTATACTGTCGATTTGCTTCAAAGGTTTGATGACTTACTAAAGGTGGTAACTGCAAATGAAATCCAAAGTGAAGCCTTTTTGAGTATAAGGGATTGCCTCCTACAAGCACTCAAAGATCTTCAAGCGGAATCTTGCATCCCGAAATCTTTGACAAGGGTTCTGAAACTTGACCGCAGACAGGATCATGTGAAACGTGCTGTACAAAGGTTTTGTTTGAGAAAGGCTAGTTTATTCTTTTGTACTGCTTCAAGCTCAATCAAATTGTGTAAGAGTCAAATGCGTCCTATAGAATTTGTTTTGATTGATGAAGCCGCACAACTTAAAGAATGTGAATCAGTTATCTTGTTGACTCTTCCTGGGGTTCGCAATGTGGTGCTTGTTGGGGACGAAAGACAGCTTCCATCGATGGTTCAAAGCAAGGTTATACTACCAAGAAAACATAGTTATCAAGAAAGATAAATGTTGATAAAACTCTTTTATGAAATATAGTAAAAATAATTACTTTTGTAACCATTTTATCTGAAAAAAACACTCCTAACATATTTTGGATGCAATATGTTCCATCTAGATTACTTTTAGCGAAATGTTTAGTGTAGTAGCGACACATTATTTATTTGTAAAGTTTTGTTGCAAATTATTTTTGTGCATTAAAGGTTGTTTCTCTTTTCGAAGCGAATTGAAGCTGAAGTTACTCATGTAAAAGTATAAAACAACTATATATATTTTGTCTATGACAGATTTGTGGGGAGGCTAAATTTGGAAGGAGTTTATTCGAAAGACTGGTGTTGCTTGGACATGAGAAACACCTACTTAACGTTCAATACAGGATGCATCCAACAATTAGCAGATTTCCCAACTTGGAGTTCTATGAAGGGAAGATCGTGGATGGTTTTAATGTCATTGATAGAGCTCGTGAAAAGCATTTTCTTACAGGGGAAATGTATGGATCATACTCATTCATCAATGTCGATCCTGCAGACGAGGAACACGATAGAAATAATAGCACAAAAAACATGTTGGAAGTTGCTGTGATCACGGAGATCGTTGCAAATCTATTTCAAGGTAGATGATCATTTCTAGATATTAGGTTTCTTTTTGGTATGTTTTTTAATACTTTTTTTGAAACAGAATCTGTTGCGAGAAAACAAAAGGTGACTGTTGGGTGCCTTTCACCATACAAGGCTCAGGTCGAAGCAATTGAACAAAGCCTAGGACAGAAGTACAATCAAAAGGAGAATGGATCATATTTTACCGTTGATGTTCGATCCATTGATGGGTTCCAGGGTGGTGAAGAAGATATCATAATATTCTCGACCGTAAGATGTAACAGACGTGGATCGGTAGGGTTTCTTGCAAGTCGTGAAAGAACAAATGTTGCGTTAACCCGAGCCAGGCATGCCATGTGGATTGTAGGAAACAAAGAAACCATGATCAAGAGTGGCTCAGTATGGAACACATTGGTTTCTGATGCGGAAAATCGTGGGTGCATTTATAATGCCAGCGACGACAAAAATTTGGGAAATGCCATAATGCATGCCATGATAGAGTTGGGGCATTTTGGTTCTTTACTAAAAACCAACTCGATACTTTTTAAGGGGTCCAAATGGAAGGTAAATATACAAGATATACACTGTTTATTTATCTGTTACTCCGTATACTATATAATTATGTCAATTAAATGACAGGTTAACTTTACAAACACGTTTTTTGAAAGCATATCCCATATAACAAACCTCTGCGTTCGTAAACTGGTTATATCGCTTGTTGTGAAGCTTTCAAGTGGTTGGCGCGATCTCAGGGAAAACAGTACAAACAAATATTTTGGCACACAAGGAATTGGTAACCTTTTAGAGATATACCGAGTAGATAGACAAGTAGATAGACAGTTATACCTTGTTTGGAGTGTAGACGTTGTCTATGAAAACTCGTTGTGTATTCAGAATCTGATTTTCTGGGACATCATACATTTATCTCAAATTCAAGAACGTGCACTGTGTTTGGAGAGAGTTTTTAGGAATTACTCATTGGATACAATCAATCGTTGTCAAACTAAACGTTTTGAAAGGTATGTTTTTATTCTAAGCTATTCTTGCAAAAATATACCATATTTGTAGTTTAACGATATTAATTAAGTTTTATGGCAGAAATCAAGTTCTACCTGTGACATGGTCTCTGGAATCTAAGCATGATCTGATTAGCTAGACATTTTCGAGTCAACTACCTGATATGAGTTGCTAAAGAACTATATATGGAGTTGTGTGTAATTAAAAGTCGCTTTGCTCATTGCTAAATGGTTGCAAGCGATAAATCAGTGACTTTAGAAAATTTTATGCTTTTGGCTACAACGATCTAGGTATTTATAATGTAGCTAGATGACACTGTCTGGTTATTTTGTTGACATATCCTATTTTATCTAGCATGGAATAGTTTTTGTACTAATGTCGAATTGATTATTGAATAGTGTTAAGCTTGAAAAAGTGAGTTATAAAAACTGCTTTGGTTTGATTAGGGCACTTTTGTAGGTTTTAGTAATTCTTAAATTAGATAAACGCGGTCTACTTTCATGTTTGTTTGGTTTGAAAATATGGTGAATATATACCTGAGAGTTGGATGAAATAGTAACGGGTTGAAACAAGTTCAGAGTTGTAACATGTAATTTGCATGCTTGGATTACAAATGATTTTTTTTTTTTTGCCAAAATAGGGTTTTTACAACCCGGGTTTGTTCAAATAGTATTTCTGGAAAACAAGTTTGCAAAATTAGTGTAACCGCACTTGGCAAGTGCGGTTTATCGCCACCTAGACAAAACACAACCTAACCGCATGTCAGGTGCGGTGACATCCGACGTGGCAGGCATGATGTTTTAGGGTTCGACGGAGCTGGATTCTGACTTGGCTGGTGGTCAACCCGCACCGTAGGTCCCAAGTGCGGTTTGTATGGGTTTATTTTAGGGTATGGGATTGGGAGTTACAAGGGTTTAGGGTTGTCTTTTTACAAGTTTTTTTTTTTGTATTTTGGTTAAGTTTTGTTGATATTTTAAAAAGTTTAGGGTTAAAGTTTTTTAGTTTAGTTTATATATTTAGGGTTTAGGAGTATTTGCGTTATGTTTTTATGGTTAAACGTTTTTCGAAACACAAAGTTATCAGGGTCTAAAGTTGGGTGGTTAGGTGTTTTTCGGTTTTTTTTTCTTTAGAAAAAAAAAATTAAACAACTTATATAAAAACAAAGTGCATTCATTTTTCATAAAAAAAAATACAAATTTATTAAATGGTACAATATATTAGAAGTAAACCCGTTTACCTATGTTTGTGCCCGTCTGTTCCATATTCTTGAGGATGTATGACCCTTTTACCCGATGCTCGTTCACGTCCTTGCCCTCTATGACGTTGATTTTGTTGTTGTTGTTCCGGTTCGTCGTTTTCCTGTTCCGTAGCATCGTTTAAATTAAGAGTACCCCAACTTGAACTAAAGTCGCTCAAATTTGACCTACGAATCGGAGTCAAGTCCATCCTCTCTACACCATATTCATTATATTGGTTAATTGGAGCAAAATTACTTGATCCACCATATTAATTTTGCAGAGATGTCATAGGGGTCCCGAATTCGTCCGCAAAACTTGACCCGATGTTAGTTTCGTGGATATTAGGACCCGACTCGTAGTAGCTTCCAACATTCGAATGTGGTCGTTCGAAACCAGGAGGAAATTCAGGATCATAATTAGGGGGTCCCTGTTGGTATGTCTGGAGCTGGTTGTCTGGTAGTTGCGGGTAGAAATCTGGTGCAGGGAACCGAAATTGTTGTGAACCGTAATTCATGATCATACGGGCCATATCAACCCAAAATTCATCATATATTGGGGAATTTGTTGAAATTCTTGCAATGTTTGACTACTACTACCGCCTTGATCACCGCTACCAACCTGATCATCCATGTCAGGATCGATATGGTTTATGTAAACTCAACACACGTTAAATGAAGATCTTGATCTATCAAAGAAGTTTAGCAGCAGATATAAACACTTTGATATCACAAGTTTAATTGATCAAACGAATATTGTTAACAAAATAATAAGAACAATAACGAATATCAAATTGTAAACCTCAATATATTAATCTGAACGAATGATCAATATACGTGTTTTTCTTAATACAAGGATTTATGTATATATAGACCTTAAGGCTAACCTAACTAATCTAGAAAACGACTTTACAATCACAATTGTATTATAACTACAACTGCAACAAATAAGGAAAAGATAATTACAAAAATATTTCTGAATTATCTAAAATGTTCATGCAGTAGTAACAGGAGACGGACAGTAGTAACTGACTTCGGCAGTAGTAACTATCAGTCTTTAGCAGTAGTAACCAGTTACATGCATTAGTAACTAGAAGAATGTTTGGAAACAAAAAAACGGTGCAAATAAGAGAGATAGAGTTAATTAAGTATTTTTTTTTGTTAGATTACCTATTTTGCTTATTCATTAAAGACGTCAGTTATTTTTAGAGTTTGAAAAGTTGAAAATATTTAAGGATAAAATTGAAAGTTACTACATTTTAGTTATCCATATTTAGAGACAGGATAATAATTTTGAGACAAACACAAATAGAAAACTGAACATCTCTTTTGAAACGGAGGAAATAGTTTAAAGAAATTTCTAAGTGTTATAAAAGTCTAAAAATTAGACCCAAAGATGTGTTATATTATTGTCAAAGATGATGAAATCGTCAAAAGAGGAATACGACGTAATTCATGTTAATTGTTGAAATTTTTTAAATAGGATTTCTTAAAAGTTATATGTTCATATCATAAGTCATAAATAATAAACATATATGTATGAATCACTACTACAAAAAAGGTTTATAGAAACCGGTTATATGATATTATAGAGACATGTTCCGTACCCGGTCTCTTTGATGCAGGTCTCAAGTATAGAGACCGGTTAAATAACTGGTCTCCTTATTAATATAGAGACCTGTTAATTTAAGAACAACATGTCTCTTTAGGTTTATTTAAATTATTTTAATTTATTATAGAGAGCATGTGTTTTGAGAAAAACCGGTCTCTATAACCTTCATATATTTTTTTGTTTTATTTTTGAAATAAACCAAAAACCTGCTATTATATATTTTAAAAACGTGCTACAATATATCTAAATTATAATTTCAATCAAAACACTAAATTTCATACATTCAACAACCAAAATCATTACATTGATATTTCATGTAATCCAATGTCAATACAACCAACCCTTTAATGAAATAGTCTAAAACATAGAAATTAGCTCAAGTGGGAATAACAAATCCGTTTGAAAACATACCAACTAAAAAATCACACACGTTCGGGTCATAAGGTTGTTTATTTAACCATGGGATCTGTATAAAAAGAAAACGATTGATATCATTATCATGAAATAAGAGAGTTAAATTCAATAGAGATAATGATTACAATGATTTAATAGTACTTACATTTGATGGAAAAGAATGTTGTTGTAACAACACAAATTCGTACATCCATGGCATTACATAATACCCACATTCCTAAGTAGAAGATTGTTGTTGGATCTGCATTTTAAAACGAAAATAAACTCAGAATTATGTAATATAACGACGGTGAAATGAAAATAAAAACATATAAAATAACGACGATGAAATGAAAATAAATATTTACCTTTGCCATCTCCCAATTAAAATCTTCGGAACACCTAAAATAAGAATAAGCAATAATGTCATTTTATACTTTTAGAAACAAAATAACCATTCATAAGATTTAGATTGGTATTGAAATAATTCTATTCATAATCATAATTTATACACAAAATATAAACACCAATGACAAAAAGGTGAGAACCAGACCAAATATGTTCCAAAATGGTCGTGTTTTCACATGTTGTCATTTAAGACGGTACGCTAAAGCTTAGTTGAACAATAAGCTTTAAAAGGTAGATGAAATGTTGGAATGAACTGACTTTCCTTTGTTAGGATTGTTTTGTCCCCATAAACTTATAATTTCTTAACCATTAAATCATAATATCACTATAGGAACAACTACAGTATCAACATAAAAAACAAACACAATATTTGACCATACCTTTGTCTAGAATGTTCGTACTTTTTTCACTGATAATTTTTGCCATTCTTCGTCTAATCTTGTATGAGATACTCAATTCCCACGACTAACTGTTGGAGTGTTAACATCCCAAACCAAGTGACCTATCCATATAACTAATACAATACTTAACTAGGACTTATATTCACAATAAAAAGATGGAGTCATAATAAAATCACCTTGTGTCTCTATCATAACCTGAAACATGCTTAAAAGGATAGCTAAATAATATGTAAATGATAACCATGAAGTTGTTTAGTGTAAAAACCTTATTGACCTTGGTAATTATAAACCTCGTTCCATGAAAAGAGTTTAAAAAATAGCTTCTCCATATTGATCCAGTTGCCCTCGATCATTGTATATTCTCCATAACTCATCATTTCTCTCGGCAAATTACTATATCAAATGTAAGAAAAAGATATGTAAGTTTAAAAACATGAATGTGAGTGAAGTAACAATTATAAAAGAGTTTGATATTAAAATATTGGAAGAGTCTTCCATTTCCGTAACTACAATCTCACGTTTCCTTATGAAGAGAAACAAATTAACAATGAAATGAAGGAATTGAATTACCTTATCATTTCAAAATTAACTTTCCACCTACAACTCCTTATCATTTCTTAACTGCCTATTGAAACCCGGGACAGTTTATTAGTTTTGTTCTATTGAAATTTTTTATTATTTAGTCTAGAACAAAATTTTACGCAGAACTTTATAACTTTTTTTCACTAATTTAAAGTTTGGGTATAGAGACCAGTTTTTCTCAAAGCAACCGGTCTTTAACGTTTTAAACTTTAGAAACCAGTTCCTTTGAGAAAAACACGTCTCTATACGGAAACACGTTTTTAATAATGCGTAAAGTCGTTGTTGTGGGCCACGATCAACATAAAGAGACCAGTTTTTCTCAAAGCAACCGGTCTCTTAAGTTTTAAACTTTAGAGACCGGTCAATTTAAGAGAAACCGGTCTCTAAAACTTTAGAAACCAGTTGCTTTATATGTTAGGTCTTTATGGGTGGTCTCCTTTCTTTTTTTTGTAGTAGTGAATTTTAATTATTTCTTATTTCTATATTTTAATCGAGTTTAAATATCCGTCTTCTCTTGTCCCAACTCTACGAGTGTAGGTGATAACGTGTATGCAAATATATAATATTAATTACTATTTTACGCTTCTACTAATCGATGTGCCTAGTATAAAGTCCAAGTAGAATGTACTCATATATTCTTAATCAAAATTATAAGTTACAAAAAATACAATTTATCTTTAATATATATAGTTATTGTTGATATTAGATAAATTAATTCAATATAAATCAATATATATATATTATAGGTATATTTCCGTATATCTTGAAAAAGTCATAAATCAAAGTCTAAACAATAAGACCATATGTACATCATTATTTTTCAAAGATAATGCTCAAATCGTCAACCAAGTAAATGGACTGGCAAATGGCAATGCATGATGCTTTCGTGATACGAAATGTTTCAAACTTTAAATAATAGATTGATTAACTTGAAAATATTTTTAAAATCTGATTATATCATTATTATAGTAAAGGTTGTGATACAACCAAAATTAATTATGATCGATCGATATCAATTTCTTCTAAAATTTGGGTGGAAATTATTTAAAACAGATTAAAATCCTAAGATACGGGAAACCAATTAAAAATAGAAGAAATTATCATTATTTTATAAACCGTTGGGACAACCGTTTTGGTTTTCCCCTCATACGCTATCAAACCAATCAGATAACACTCGTAATAAAAATATATATATAAACCTCATAAATCTAAGTTTTTACTACACATGGATATATAAATATACACAATATTTTTTGAAACCATAACATAAATATAATTAAGGTTTTAAGTTTTAACAAATATGTTGGTTAAATAGATAATATAAAAGAAATTGGAAATAAAATAAAGAATATCAAAATTCTTTGAATATTGATATTATATTGAAAATATTAAATTAATTATATATTAAATATCGTGAATATTAAACAACAATTGGGTCGGTAAACATGCTTCCTAATAACATATACATTTCAGGCTCGAATCTTTACAAGAGTAGTATTAAAAAAATTTGTAGTTTTTTAAATTTAAAAAAGAAGAAAAAAAAGCCCGTCTTATCGAAATCGGACACTTGGTTCGATTCGGAACTGTTGGTTCAACCAGAAACCACCTGGTTCGAAACGCAACCCAATTTCCAATCCAAATGGCTTAGAATGGGCTGTTTTTTTTAATAAAAAATCGGGTCTGAAAACAATTGAAATTACATAATTATAAGGTTTTAAATGTTAAAATCTAATATCATATTACTATACATCATAAAATACGTGTTAAAAAGAAACGGAGTCTAAAAATTCGAATTTCTTTGTGTCGAAATAATTTATACATTCTATAACATTTAATACACAAAAAAATTACATATTTATGTCAAAATCATATGTTATTTCATCCTTGCAATCAATATTTTTTAAACAGGTTGTTGAAAATATATATGTAATATCACTCTTCTAATAACATAATAAAATTCGACAATCACAAGCATATAATTCATTTATCTAATAATTCATTGTTTGTAAGAAACTTGAGTTTAAAATATATTTTGAAATTAAGTTTTAACATAAATCTACACTATTAGAGGAAATGAATTCCATATTTTATTTCTAGGACTCAAGTCTTTTTAATGATTTAATAAAGTTTTAGACATATAGTGTATCAATATTAATCAATTCAATATATAATTAGAGGTTTGTTTCTAGTCATGAAATAACAAATCTCATGTATATGTTATAATGGTTTCATTATACTCTAAAACTGTAATTGCACCATTCAACTTGTATCAACATCACATTTATTGTATCATTTGAAATCAAGAACATAAAAAGTAAACTATAGATTTGAAAACATTTAATGCTCTTCCTATAAATATCATTCCCAAAATACATCAATATTCATTAACAATTTCACAAAACAAGTAACACATCATTTTGTAACGTTCAAAAATGGCAAGTTTTAGTTTCAATTTGGTGGTATTCTTAACCCTAATGGCTGCATCTATGCAGTTTCATGGCACAGTGGCCCAAACAAGGCACGTCGTAGGAGGCGATACCTTGGGATGGACCATTGCACCAGGTGGCGCGAGTGCCTACACCACTTGGGCATCCCTTCAAACCTTCACCATTGGTGACATTCTCGTCTTTAACTTTAACAATGGAGATCACGACGTTGCAGAGGTTTCTGCAACGTCGTATGGGCCATGTAATGCCACTAATCCCATCTCCCTTGCTACCACCGGCCCTGCCACCCTCACCTTGACCACCGCGGGCAGTCACTATTACATCTGCACCTTTTCAAGTCATTGCCAACTTGGTCAGAAATTAACTATCAACGTCTCGGCCACTTCCACCACAACTCCTCCATCAACAACGCCCACAATGCCAGCTTCTCCACCAGCCAACACCGCTACGCCTCCATCAGCAACGCCCACAACACCCGCTGAACTACCTTGTCCTCCCACTTCATCCCCAACTTCAAGCCCAACATCACCACCAACCATAACCTCGGCCAACATCATTCCACCACCACCATTCGGTAGTGGAGCTCCTTCTTTTACCGCCATAGTACCAACCACTTTCTTGGCAATTGTCTTCGCCTTCTTAAATCTCTAAATTATATATGTGTTACCGCGGGATTGATTAATAATTATTTTTGTGTTGTATGTTTGAGATGTATTTTGATTAATTACATGCATGATTATAAAGTATATATGTATAAGTTGTTTGAATATATTTTTATGTCATATTATATGCTTTAACAAGACATGATTTATTTCTATATTTTTTGAATAGCTAACTTTAACTTAACCAAAAGCTTGAAAAAAAATATGTATCTGATATTTGTTACAGAACTTGTAGAAAAGTATATAATTTACACATTGTTGCATAACTTGTAAATTTTACCACATGTTCTTTACAAGATCTTATTATAGAGTTAAAGAATACCAAAACAATTATGAAAATGTGATATATATACAAATTTTACAATAATTAACGTTTGTTTTTGTTGTTGTTTTTTTCTTTCCAACCTCTTCATCCCATAATTGACATATTTATCAACAAATTATATTTTGGGAACAAGTTGAAAGATGGAGGTGGAACCAAACAAATATTCTCATTTTTATACGTTATAAACTCGAACCAATAATTTCTAGAACATGAGGAGAATCACATACCGTTAGACTAAGCCATTTGTTCGTGACTATAACATTCATTTTTAGTATTTAAATGTCGAATAATATGATTTTATTGTACATTTTACATTGGGAAAATGCACTGGATGACCATTGTACTACACAAAAATATCCGTATAGGTCATTGTACAAAATTTACGTCTATCTACATCACTATACCGCAACTGACCTTCTAATTAAAACATTATTACCTATTCTTCCGGTGACAATCCACTTATTCTCTCTCTCTCTCTCTCTCCTAATTTACTCTATCAAAATCTCAATCTCTCATCTCTCTCTCTCTCTCTTCACCTTTACTCCATTTTATAATCCAAAAATCGATTTATAATCATCGAGCTGATTTATATACATAGGGAAAATTTCTTTTGCCGTATAAGTCGATAAAGATGTAACCATGGCTGAAATCCATTCTTCCCTGCAGGAATAACCCGTCAGCATTGCTTCGTCAACAAGAGGCTGTAATAACTCATCCATAGAATCAACATAATCCCGAGTTATTTTATATACTAAAGCGAAAATAAGCTCGGGTTTATCAACCCACTTTGAGAAATGCCGTTGAGAAGCAATTGATATAGGATCCACAAGCTCTTCAATGGCCAAAAGTGGTTGATGCAGAGTAAATTTCCCGTTCTGTCCCTGAACTCCCTGAAGTTGTCTAGACTTTCTTTGAGTTTGTAATTCTTGTAATTTGCATAATGCAAGAAAACTGTCACAATACTGCTGTTTGAGTTTGCCACGCATTGTAAAAAGAGGATTTGTAGATTCTGCTGATTTTTTTTCTTCTGGGTTAGCGGGATTTAAAGTGGATAGAGGTGGTGGCCAACTAATGAAGGTAAGAAGGGAACGATAGTCAGCAATTGTTTGAGGTCTTAAAATGGCTAAAGCTCGATCAACTCTGTGATCAACGGCTGAAACAAGGCGCGACCATTGAGGGCGTGTTCTTGAAACTTTGGTAAGAACATCTTCTGCCAATTTCTCTCATCTCTCTTAGATCTGTTCCAGTGAGTGGAGCACCATTGAGGGCTCCGTTGTCAATAATCATTTGGTGAACTGCTTCATCAATTGCATCTGTTGTGATACCTGGCTGCCAATACACCGAATGGCCACCAAATTAAACTTCATTGACTGAAATATGAGGTATTAAATTCGAACGAATGTTTGGATGGTAGTTATAAAACCGATTACAAATTCGTAAATTGATTTTCCCCAATTGAATGTCTGCAAATTCCCAGTTGATAAACCCTAATTTCTTGTTTATAACTTTGAAAATATAAAGTTAGAGAAAGGGTGACGTGGCGGTTACCAACAAGTTTCAGGTCCCCAAAATGATTTATTTAAACGGTTTCTTAAAGTTAAGGTTATAATTTAAACGGTCAAATGTGGTATAGTGATGTAGATAGACGTAAATTTTGTACAATGACCTAGACGGATATTTTTGTGTAGTACAATGGTCATCCGGTGCATTTTCCCTTTTACATTTTATGAATTAGGCTTTCCATCGTTATCATCTCTAAATCTATATTTATATGTAAATTGTATTTGAAAAACAGTTTTGAAGTTGGGAAACAGATTTCAAAAAATAATTTGTGTTGAAGCATATTCGTCGTTGATTGTAGTTTGTACTTAGTCTAGGAACATATCGTGAAGTTTATAATGTATATAGATCGAGTTGTAAAGTGTTTCGAGACATTTATGTACTGTTACGCATGCGTGCAACAGCTGGGAAGGTGTTACGCAGTTGTGCAACAGCTGTGTTGCGCTACGTAACACTCGTTCAGTTATCGCGGTTGCGGGTTGCGTAACAAGTTAAGGTTTTATGGTCACCCATAAATATCCCAACTACCAGCCATAAATGCAGCCGTTCTAGATAGAGAAATTGACTGTTACGCCACCCTAGAGAGAGAGAGAGTTGCGTAACAACCATTTCGAGCGGTCTAAAGTCTTGTAATCGGGTGTATTTGATATTATGTGTATTGTACATCTTTACGTAAGCTTAATAATATCAATCATTTGGTTATTAGAGTGTTTCACCATATTATATTCGCTTTAAAGTATTCCGCGACTTTCTAGTGTTTAGGTTCAAATTGAGGTCCAATGAAGGTGACCAACAACTTGTTTTGTCTAAGATTGTTACATTTATATCTCAAAATGTTATAACTTTGATTTATGTTTTTCACGTCCCGAATTGGGAAAACTCTATAGAATAGTAACCAAGTTTCACTTTTGTTCTACTAAAGTCACTCTAACTTTTTTTCCCTATCAAAAACCACTCAAGTTTTGATATTGTTCTATTCCTATGTAATTAACCTGCTGTAGTAGGTTAGCAGGTAATCTTCAATAAAAATAGATTTTTTTATTAAAATAACTTTTAAATAATACACTCTAATAATTATTATTAGATTAATTAAAAATAAAAATAAGTTTCTGATCATTCGACTTCCCTGGTTCCTCCATCGCTAAAACCTCGACGACGTTTTCTGCCGTGAACTCCCGCTTCCTTTTCACCAAAATCGATAATGGTGTTGAACCCTTAATCAACTCTGGTACAATGTAAATCGAAATCGCTAAAATTGTCGCTGTTAGAACATTAACTTTT
Source organism: Senecio squalidus (assembly GCA_910822075.1). NCBI lineage: Eukaryota > Viridiplantae > Streptophyta > Magnoliopsida > Asterales > Asteraceae > Senecio > Senecio squalidus. The sequence goes on from CAJVGC010000582.1 coordinate 63,824,111, forward strand.
GTTAGATGTTTGAGATTTTTTGTTTTGATCACATGGATATGTATATAAGTGATATTGGTGCTTATGCTTGAAAAACAATGTTAAAAATATTGATTCTGGATGCTTATTCAAGTAGTTTCTTTCCTCTCTATTTCTGATGTAAAATTATTAGATATGTTGATTCTCTAAATAAATTATACAGGTAGTTTGGTGAAAGAAAAAATTGATATGCAAGTACATAAATATGCAGATGGTATATGTAAATTTGGTGCGTAAAAAATGATAAGTGGGACAGGGGGTCCTCAAGTTAATTGGAAGTAGTTTTATTATCTAATAATAATTATTTGAGTGTATTATTTAAAAGTTATTTTAAGAAAAAAAAAACTTTTTTTTATTAAAGATTACCTGCTAACCTACTATAGCAGGTTAATTACATAGGAATGGAACAATATCAAAAGTTGAGTGGTTTTTGATAGAAAAAAAAATAGTTAGAGTGACTTTAGTGGAACAGAAGTGAAACTTGGTTACTATTCTATGGAGTTTTCCCCGGTTTTGTTTACTTGCTTAACATATTTGACCACAATTTGTATTTGTAGATTATGTTGAAACAAGGAAAACAGATTTCATAAAGTGAATGTTGAAGAATGTTGTAATTTGAAATTTATAAATGATGAATTGTTAAAGGACTATCAAAATATCATATGGATTAGGATTAAAGAAAAAAAAAATCATTAATTTTTTCAAACTTGTTATATGAGTGGAAAAGTAAATGTAAATGAAGAGCATTTTTGTTGTAGTAATGTTTTTTCTCTTCTCACAATTATGGTTATGCTTATGATTCGGTCTAATTTTCTCATGATTAAGTGACTTAATAGTTTAATTGTCTTTAAGACTTTAATAACATCTTTCTGTCATTATAACTTATAAGTTCACCAATGCATCTAAAAGAGATGATGTAACCTTTATCTGATTTGAAGGAGTCGTCGACGTGTTTTGATGGTTAGTCGTTTTTTTTTTTTTTATATCTTGGGTTTAGACGTTGTTGTCCCTATAAGCTTAGTGTGCGTGCATTCTCCATCTAGATTTGGGGTTCCTTAAGATTATTTTCACACATGTCATACGATTACATTACAAAGAGTATAAAGGGAGAACGATTTGTGCTTTTCAAATATAATTGCTTATTCTAACAATGTTATTCGTGATCATTATACCCAACAAAACATATCTATAACCATATATCGATGGTGCTAGATTGCTAGGGAAAGGATCCATTATAAATTCATTACCAGTAATCAATTTTGATAACTCCAGCAATAGGATTGGCGATAGTTGCAAAAGCTTCCTTGGAGAGATCTAGGGTTCCACCACAACCAGGACAATGATCCACAATTTTAACAGTCACGGTTTTTCCATTACAAGGGTGAGGGACGGGGTTGGTGGGACCGGTGCAGTTAACCGTGAAAATTTTTCCACAAATGGCTCCGTTGTTCCATAGAGGATCACTTGCGGCAGCTATCATCACTCCCTCAGGTTTACTTCCATAGCACGCGGAGGCTGTTACAAAAGGTATTTACAAGGATAATGTTAGCAATATATTTTTCTGGGGTACCGTCCCTTTTACCAAAAAGAAAAAAAATAAGAAGAATGTTAGTAAATGTTAAATTTGAAAGAAATAAAACTTAAACGCGTTTTCAAGTTTGAAAAACCATGAAATTGTTTCTAGTTATATGTATAATACATCGATGTATACATTGAGAGTTTAAGACTCTACATAGAATACTTATAACAATATTCATTATACATCTATATGTGATGATGTGAATGCTCAAATGAGGACCGATGTACATTTTCGTATGTGATTAGGACCATGTGTCGTGCCATAGATGCACGTGTCGAAAAAGAAAAACACATATTAGGTCATTTGGTCTTAATTAATCTTTTTACGGTTCTTATTTCAACATATCTCTATCGCAACATCCAAATATATACATATGTGTATGTACGTATAGAGCGAGAGACTGAACCACTTACGGATATATTGATTGTAGAAAGTAGCTGTGCCTGGAGTTGCACAAGCCATCGAAACAAGGCTACAAATCAGAACAAGGCTGAAAATAGATTTCATTATGAAATATGCAAATTGTGAATGCAAGTAATGCATCGTTATGGGGCTGTTAAATAGATCAAAGTCTATACACATATTATGGTAATATTACATGTATGGAGATGTAATTATGGTTTTTGATTGCATTTATTAATTAAATTTATAAAAATGGAAATCAGATATCGTGTATTAAATAGGAATAATGTGTATTAAATAAACGTATTCTAGCTATATTCGATGAATTAAGAAATATACTTTTTTAGATGATTGTTAACATTTCCGTTAATAAATTACAAAAGTTTAATAATATCAATCTTTTTATATATAAAAATCTTAACACATTTTTCGTTTACAATTTAAAAATTCGTTTTCGATAAGTAAATATTAATGTGTTATTACGTGTTTTAATTTATATAAGGAACTATATATTAAACACATCTAAAGATATGATTAGCAAAACGCTTAAAGAAAATTTAGATCACCGAGTAAGTAATTATAGTGACTTACGAAGACAAGCTTCATTTTATTACTTTTTATCTGAAACGGAGCTATTTAAATCTTTGAGCTGCCTTTTAATAGACACCGATGAGAATTTATGAAGAAATAAAAGAATCGTTATAAGAGTGAAGCTTCGTGACTACCGACCCAGATCGACTCCGGCCTCGAGGCTCAATGTTATATATACGTTCAATATATATATCGTGAATACAGACTACGTATTAAGAAAAACTAAGATTATTAGTAAGAGAATTAGCAAAGTCCATAATCCTTTGGTACATTTTTCTTATATAGTTTAGAGTTAATAATTTATATTGTAAATATATTTTTTTCATTTTCTTAATTTAGATATTGGACTTACATTTAATTTGTTTGACATTTACACGTTGGTAAACAACATTTTCTTATAAATCGTCTTTAGACGCTTATAAAGCAATTTCATGTATTTCTTGACATATTTTATTTTATGAAAATGGACGGAAGAAAAATGCAAACCATTTTTCTTTAATGTTTTACTTAGTTTATCTCGACCTTAATCTCTTATATTCTTCAACAAAATATGTGCAACATTAGCAAAGTACGAATACATGTTGATATGGGGACTTGATTGGAAGTGGGTCTAATGTTGCTGGTGATGCTGAGCCAGATGCGGAGTCAGATGATGAGCCGAGTGATCCATACTCTATGGAGGCTCTATCTCGACAGTTGACTGCGATGCAGACATCTCAACAGCGATTCCAGGATTACTATTATGAGGATCAGAGGATGATGGGTTCTCAGCTGGCTCGTGTGACCTATCATCAGGAGCGTTATCAGCCCTACATGGATCAGTGGGCGCAGCGAGAGGCTCAGAGTATGGGTCAGGTTTTTCCGGCCTATGCTCCACCAGATATCTTCATTCCAGCACATCGTCAGGGCGGATTTTACTATCCCTCGCAGTCTCAGCAGCAGCATCCGCATCAGAGTGGTCCTAGTGACCAGGTGCAGTTTGGTACGTATTCCGGAGGGGGTGGGGAGCAATCTATTTTTCCCCCACCCGAGTGACATGGCTTGGTGGTCTTTACAGATAAACATTTCTTTTTCTTAATTCTTTTTATTTCTTAGTTTATTTTTTGTCTTAGTGACATGGCCTGGTGCTCTGATACCAAATGTTGGTCCCAGTGGTCCGATCTACAGGATTAAACTATACTGAATACGATGCGGAATCTCGTAATCAATAAACACACAAGTAATAATCGAATGCAATATACGCATAAACACAATTACCGAATTCTAAAGCTTCTGATTAACAATCGCTGTTACAATCCAAAAGCTAAACACGAATTCTTCTATCAAAACCAACAGTCTGTCTGGAATCGTTAACCCTAAACCTAAACTCAATGTCTCTTTATATAGAGACATGTTCACAGGCTTGGGTCACTAATGGGCTCATGGACTATGCAAAGTCCATTAACACCCATAACAGACTAAATAGCCCAATTAACAATACAATGTTACTGGGCCATTACAAACTTAATTAAACTATTACTAAAGACTTAATTAATCTAGAACAACGGTCACAGATATTGCACCAACAAACTCCCCCTTGACTGTTGCTTCTAGATTCCGTTATACGCTCAAAGTCTTTATAGTCTTGTTCTCGTTGTGTTCCTTGCAGGTTCTTCTAACTCATCATTGTCTTGAATAACCCCCCCCCCCCCCCCTGAATTGTTGCAATAATTCAGTCTTCTCCGTGTAAGCTTGTGAAGATTCAGTCTTCTCCGTTTACGCTTATGAAGAGTTAATCTTCTCCGTTAATGCTTGTGAAGAGTTAGACAGCTCCATTTGTTGTTGTGAACTTCGTTGTTTATCAGAGTCTTCATCCATAGTTGACTCAACTAAGTTCATCAATTTTGCTTGTATTCTTCGAGCTTCCATGAATGACAACAAAACTCCCCCTGAGCTGTCTGACTATGAACAACGTCTCAAACAACAGTTTTCAAGAGTAGAGTCTCGTACGCGAACAACCTGCAAACAAACGTTAGTAATAATTTATTTATTTATTTATTTATTTTTTATTTTTTTTATTTTTTTTTTTAGAACGACATGAAATATTTGAGGTTTTCATGTCGATTCTAGTTTTCATAAAAAGAAATTACAAAGTTACAAGAATATCAGCTAAATTAGCAATTTATCAGTTATGGTGGGGAACCCATGCCATAACACGTCTAGATTGTCCCTTTTCGTTCACATATACAAACTCCTTGAAGAAACCATCATCTTTAGTCACAGTAGCTTGAACTGTAGAATTCAGATGGTTCCTCGGTGGACAATAAGATCTCGATTGCCGATAAAAAGAATTTTCTCTCTGACTCGGGCAGTATGGATTTGCAGTTCTAAAAGATGGTCGAAATGGACGCTGTTGAAATGAACGATCATTAGAAACACCCGTGTGTTCCTGTTTCTTAATCCATGTTTGGGGCACCTGTTTCCGTACAGGTGAATATGAGCGAGCCATTGAGTGTCGAGCATGCTGCACCTGTTTCCGTACAGGTGTGTGTGAATGAGCCATTTGTTTAGTCTTCGGTGAAGACGATCTGTCAGCTTGCTCTTTCTTCGGAGAAGGCGATCTGTTGGCTTGCTTTCGCTTCTTCTTTGGACATACCGAGGCTACGTGACCATGTTCCCGGCATTTAAAACATTTCAAGTCGTCCATGGGCTGTTTGGGTTTTGAGTTTTCAGCTAATGTACTCATTTTTGTCTCCGAAACACTTGACTCAGTTTGATCGTCCCTTGTAGAGGAAGATTCACAAGAAGAGTCACCACTGTTTTCCTTCACGTCACATTCAGATTTAAGAGAATTGTAATTATGATGAAAAGGTGGAGGTGTTTCATTATATCCCAAACCTGCAGTGTTCCCACTAGCGCGTTGACGACTTATGATGGAGTTCAATGTGCTAGAAGAGGTGCGGAACTGTTCCATCTTCCTTTCCTGTTCAGTTAATTTTACTTTACACTCGTTTAACTCTTGGACTTTGGCAGCAAAACTCTTCTTTTCGTTTGCAAGACATTCGTATAACATGTCAATTTTTTGAGTTAGAAGACCAACATTTGACAAAAGTTCCCTTCTAGTTTTTTCGTTTTGATGAAATTTCTTAGACATATCATCTTTTTAGAAAATCTGGATTGAAACTTCTTTTTCAAGTTTGGTTTTCTGTGTTTCCAAACTTGATACTGAAGTGAACAATTTGTCATGTTCAAGAGTTAAAATAGTGAAAGATTTACACAGTTCCTTCACAGATTCAAGATCAAGAAGTACCTTTGACTTTCCAGTTTGGATACCAGCCATTTTTGCAATAAAGTTTTCGTTAGATAGATCCAACGTACAGCTGCAAACCTTTGATTCATTTTCAGTATCATGAATATTCTCGTCATTTGAGCTAATTTCACTTGCAGTACCATAATCACCTGCAGTACAACTGGTTTCACTACGAACATCGTTTTGTCTGAACACATACTCTCAGTATCTTGATCACTAACTGAAGCCTTGAATGCATGATCTGAGGTTTGTTCTGCAATCATAGTTGTTGTGAAACGTGTCAACTCATAACCTCTGAATCGTTCCAGCAATTTCTCCAAAGTTAATGCTTCGCCAGTGTTTTTATCAATTTCATCTTTTATTAAGTTTATGTAACTCTCCCAACGCTTAGGCAAAGCATCTAAAAATCTCGCAACTTTTTCGCTTTCTACGTCTATTTTATATCTGGCAAGTTCTGCAAGGAGATTGTAGAATCTGGTGACAGTATCTTCAAAAGGTTCATTTACTCCTGATCTGAATGTATTGAATTGTCTTTTAAGAAGGTTCCCTCGACTCCTTTTCTGAGCAGCAGTTCCAGCATAGTGTATTTCAATAGCATTCCATAGATCATTTGAAGTTTTGCTATTGTTCTTATAAAGATGTGACATTTCAGCTGGCAAGGCCATCTTTAGATTTGCCAATGCTCTGTTCTCACCATCATATTCTCGTCTAAGCTCAGGTGTGAGTTTAGCGACTGGGATTTTAGCAGTCACACCGTTTGTAGTTGCGCGTGGATGGTCATATGCCTCTTGAATACACACCCACATTTATAAGTCATTGAACCTACAGTAAGATTCAAACTTGTCTGTCCATTCGTAATAAAGAGACTTGTCACTTAATTTAGGTGGATTATCGGATTTTAAAGAATCCATTTCTTTATTATTTGTTAAATTAATTAAGTCCATCGTCTAAGTAATAAGTCCAATTTATCGGTCCAAATTAAACGAGTCCAGATTAATCAGTCCAAATTAATCTTTATAATTTAAGTCCAATTAAGTTTTAGGCCCAAGTTCAATGTCAAAATTGCAGGCCCAAATAATTAAGCCCAATTTAAAATCTGTCCTCTGTCCCAAACACCTTTCACGAACAACTTAACTTGCTTTCACCCTTCACGAACAACTTAAATTGTTAACGAACACACTTCACAATATCAGTCACGAACAAATAGTCAATTACAGCCACGAGCATCAAACAATCTGCTTTCAAACGAACAACTAAACAATCAAAAGTTAGTTTATTCAGCCTTCACGAATCATCAATTTTAATCCCAAACGAACAGGAGTTTAAAGCAATTCTGCCACCACGAAGAAGTATCAAACGAACATGTATCGAAATTTCTGCCGAAGATCAGACGAACATGTGATGTTCGTCCAAACAAACATTCACGAAAATGAATCGCTGCGAGGATGAAATTACGCCGAAGATTAATCAAACACGAACAAGATGTTCGTCGAACAAGATGTTCGTTAAATCAAATTAATCAAACACGAACAAGATATTCGTCTCTTTTTCACGAACAACAGCCACGAAGATGAGTTTGAATCCAAACGAAGATGTTATTCGTCTCTGTTCGTCGATGTATTTTCGCCGCTACGAAGATGATTCCAAACAAACAAATCCAACGAAGATGATAAATCCACGAACCTGTAATGATTTTAAGTTTCGATCCCCCTTTTAATCGCCGCTATCGCCGCTGTTGAGAATAGAAATCCCCCCAATTCCTTTTTGACTTTCGTCGGCTGAGAAGAACAAAGAAAGAAAAAAAAAATCCCAAAGTTGCTTTTTATCCCTTTTGTCCTTGATTCTTATTTCCACAGCCGCCACTTTCCTTTTTCAATTTCACAGTGATTAATTAAGTGCCAAATTTGAAGCCCAGCGTTGTGAATGAATTGAAGCCCAAAGCGGATTAAAAGCCCAAAACTGATTAATAAACTTAAGCCTTGTTTACGAATTCACGAACACAAAGAAACAATCGCATAAACAAACATAAATGAATATGAAACTTTTAATAAACCCTAATTTCCAATAACAGCCGTCGAAAATTTAGAAACCTTAAATTTCAGCCGCCAAAAAAAATGAAGAACCCTAAATCCCAAAATCGATTAAAACCTGATATAATCCTGAACCAAATCTCGATAGAGAGCAAACAATGTGTTTGCTCTGATACCAAATGTTGGTCCCAGTGGTCCGATCTACAGGATTAAACTATACTGAATACGATGCGGAATCTCGTAATCAATAAACACACAAGTAATAATCGAATGCAATATACGCATAAACACAATTACCGAATTCTAAAGCTTCTGATTAACAATCGTTGTTACAATCCAAAAGCTAAACACGAATTCTTCTATCAAAACCAACAGTCTGTCTGGAATCGTTAACCCTAAACCTAAACTCAATGTCTCTTTATATAGAGACATGTTCACAGGCTTGGGCCACTAATGGGCTCATGGACTATGCAAAGTCCATTAACACTCATAACAGACTAAATAGCCCAATTAACAATACAATGTTACTGGGCCATTACAAACTTAATTAAACTATTACTAAAGACTTAATTAATCTAGAACAACGGTCACAGATATTGCACCAACAAAGTACGAATACATGTTGATATGGTAAATATCAAAAAAAGAAAAAGAAAACAAAAGTTGTCTAAAAGGATAATTAAAAAATACTTTTAAATGTAAAATAAATCTACTTCGTAAATTGATTGAGATAAATGGAAAAAGAGATTTGCAATCTAGGTATTTGTTGGAGTATAACCGCAATTGTTTGTAATTTGTATCTAGTCTAGGAACGTGTCGTGAAAATTAGCATGTACGTAGATCGAGTTGTAAAGCTTTTTGTCGCGTTTATACGCTATTGCGCTTGGTGTTGCGCAGTGTAACACCATTGTTGCACTGCACAACAAGGTGTTGCGCTGGCGTAACACCCATTCTGGATGTTACTGTAGCGTAACAGTTGTAGAGTTAGGTGAGGACTATAAATACTCCACCAACCAGTAATAAATGCATCCGTCTAGAGAGAGAAAGTTGTGTGTTGCGCTAGAGAGAGAAACAACCTGCGTAACACCCACTTAGACGGTTCAAAGTCTTTGTAATTGCTTTTCTTTGATATTATTCGTATTGTATAATATTACGTAAACTTAATAATATCAAACGTTTGGTTATATTGTGTGTTTCACCATTACATATTCTTCTATTTGTTATCCCGCAACATTTAGGAGTTTGGGTCCAAATCGAGATCCGAGGAACGCGACCAACAGTAATTAACAAAGCTTTTAACTTAACTACATGTTATTACTCAGTAAATACAAACATACAAAAAGTAAGAAAATTTTCATAAACCCATGGTAAAATGAAGAACATAAAAGTGTGAGAAATGAAACTAGTTCAAATACACCAACAAGCCTATAAACATGAACACGAGAGTGAAAGTTATGGTAGCCATGGTCGGGGCACCGGCTACACTCCCTCTCGGTGGTGAAAGAGGGGAAGGTGCACCACCAGAGGCAGACCTCGGACTCGACGATGGGTTGTTGTTAGGATTGGTGTTGTTGCTGGAATTGGCTGTAATAGCCAACTTTTGGTTAAGAGAACAATGGTTAAGGATGGTGCAAATAAAATAATGTGAACCAACTTTGTCAATGATGAAACTTGCAGGGCCATTCGTTTGGATGGAAAGAGGATTTCCAATGTTGCAGCTGTCGAATGCGGATTTTGTAACGTTGGCCACGGTGTGACTACCACTGATGAACCTGAATACTATATATATAGCAAGTAAATAAATTAGCTTAAAAAATGTATTCTAGTTTAGTTTGTAATAAGCTCAATATTGTGTTAATGTTTGTTCTATCATAAGTAAGATAAAGTAATATACCTAAAACATCACCAACAAAGAAAGTATGTTGTGAAGCCCAAGTGGCATAAGGATCGCCACCGGTTGGAGTCGTCCATCCCGGATTATCTCCAACCGTATAGTTTATAGCCGACGTGCTTGGTAAAACAAACAAAACTGAAATCATAACGGTACCAATCATGAGAAGATGGTAATCCCTCTCCATCTACTTGTTAAACACTAACTCACTTGTTAATCTCTTTTTTACAAAATAAGCAAAGAACAATAATGGATAATGTACTTTCCTAAAGACTTAAAGTCGAAATATAAAGAACTTTTAAACTAATGAGAAATCAACACGTGGATTGTGATTTTTCTTTTTTTTTCGAACAAAAGGTCGAAGCCTAAACATAAATTTATTGTTATTTAATTGTCTTAAACATAAAATAAAAAGTAAAGTCAATATTGGTGTTGACTAAATTTAGGTTAAATTTTTATTAGTAGTATGACGATTTTTACAAGTAGAAGCTTTTAGAATTTGCCATATGTAGAACCTCACCTAAAAGTTTGAGGCCTCTATCTTCAACGCAACATGGGTTGTTTGGAATGCGAGAAATCCAAAGATATTTTCATGAAAAAGAGTCTGATTATGAGGTGCGTTTTAAAAATATTCGAATACACCTTCTCTTGAATCTCCAATAGGTACAACAATGTCTTGCTATTATCGGATAATTGGGTGATAACCTGTTTCGAGGTTGTAAGTCATGGTCCTAGGTCATTACGAATTTTCAATAAATTATTTAATATTTCAAAATTAAATAGAGAAGAGCTCGAGAGCAATACCTACTGCACATATTTTATTTCGGCCCAGGTCAAATCCTCTATATATTTATTAGACATCCAAGATTGGAGTGGGGGTGGTGTTTATTTAAACCTAAATAGTGACGGATTATGTTGTTGATATTATGCATGCTACAAAATATAATAATCATTCATATGATATAAAGTCAAATCAAAATGTCATGAGAACCACTTTTTCATATTAATTAGCGAAGAATTTTATAAAAAAACAAATATCAAAATTGATTGAACAAATTAGGGTTTTTTACAAACAAAATCAACAACCAAACTGTAAACACCAAACCCTATGAATCATTCTAGACGATATGATTCTATCTAATAATACCAACAACAATACTCTCAAACTGACATCAATACAACCAAATCTTAGAGAGAGAAATATGAGAGCTAAAGAGAGATCAAGATCATGAGTTATGAGCAGCTGCAGTCATCAACGCCCCTTATATAGCTTTGACTTGTTGACCACCGACACATCTTCCAGCCATGACACATAAGCCCTTCAAGTTCCATCATCTTGACATCTTTAGTCCTTCTAGTTTCCATATATCTATTTTTATAACAATACACAAACACACTAAGTTAGACATTAACACACACACTTCCAAAGATGTGTTTACCTGTACAATGATTAACATCTACCCAAATACATTAACCCATTCATTTCAATAATTAGTTTAGAGATGGTTTAACAATATAATATATTTAGCCACTCATGTATAATTAACATCATATTAACCCGACTCCACTATATGTGTTTATTGGCGGGTCTCATGATCAACCTTTAGAAAGATAAATCACATAATTTAAGGTAAATAGGTAATATAAGATTTCTACCGTATATTCTTAACTTCTTATCACTAAGCCATAAGATAAAGACTACTTATCAACTATAACTAGCTAAGTTGATCTAAAGCATGTAAATTATAAAGAAAACAGAAAAAAGAAAAAAAAAACTTTTGAAACACTTTTATGAATGTTTTTCCTATTTTAAATATTAAGATGGTATTTGTTTTGACTTATTTTTCGAGTTTATGTGAATTTCGTAAACTCATTTTTCCGAGTTTATGATTATATAAATTCATAAGTAAACTTGATAGATTTATAAGTCAAAGAAATAGTCTCATAAGTTTTCAAAAAATTAAATAAACTTATATTTACGATAAACAAACCGAACAATTTTAAATTCACTAAATATGCCAAATTGTTTTTGTTATTTGGATTTCATAAGATTAATCGAATGGAATTTGCATATAAAATATAAATAAACCGAAACGAACAACAATACTCTCAAACTGACATATGATTCTATCTAATAATACCAACAACAATACTCTCAAACTGACATCAATACAACCAAATCTTAGAGAGAGAAATATGAGAGCTAGAGAGAGATCAAGATCATGAGTTATGAGCAGCTGCAGTCATCAACGCCCCTTATATAGCTTTGACTTGTTGACCACCGACACATCTTCCAGCCATGACACATAAGCCCTTCAAGTTCCATCATCTTGACATCTTTAGTCCTTCTAGTTTCCATATATCTATTTTTATAACAATACACAAACACACTAAGTTAGACATTAACACACACACTTCCAAAGATGTGTTTACCTGTACAATGATTAACATATACCCAAATACATTAACCCATTCATTTCAATATCCCCCCTTAAACACATCTTTGGAACATATCTTTTAAGTCTAACTTTTTGCAAAGAAAATCATGTTGTAAACTAGGTAACCCTTTTGTAAAAATATCTGCAACATCATTACAAGACTCAACCTTAACTGCATTAACAGTTCCATCCAACACTTTTTCTCTTACAAAATGCAAGTCTATTTCAAAATGTTTGGTTCTTTCATGAAATACTGGATTTGCTGAGATATCCAAGGCTGATTTACTATCACAAAAAGTTTGTACAGGAATTAAGTTTGACACATTTAAATCATGAAACACTTTAATTACCCATACAATTTCACACACAACTGATGCAAGAGCTCTGTACTCTGCTTCAGTTGATGATCTAGAAACAGTTGGTTGTTTCTTACTTTTCCAAGAGACAAGACTATTACCAAAGTATACACAATATCCAGTTACAGACCTTCTAGTGGAAAGACATTTACCATAGTCTGAGTCAACCCAAGCTGTCAACAACTGATCAGATTTGTTATTAAACCACACACCTTTTCCAGGTGACCCTTTAAGGTATTTCAATAACCTGAAACCTAGTTTCAAGTGTGAGTTTAAAGGTCTATGCATGTAAGTGCTTAGACACTGCACAACATAAGAAATGTCAGGTCTTGTGAGAGTCAAATAGATTAGTTTCCCTACCAGCTTTTGATAATAAGTGAGATCAGATAACACAAAATCATCCTTTTGTTTATTAGATTCATCACTGATCACAAGATTCACTTCTATAGGAGTTTTTATTGGTTTACTACCCAATACTCCATATTCAGATAGTAGGTCTAAACAATACTTTCTTTGACTCAAGCACACACCATCTATACCACTAATAACTTCAATACCAAGGAAGTATTTTAATATACCCAAATCCTTTATTTTAAACTTGCTTTTCAGAAATTCTTTACATTTATTAAGCTCATGTTCATCATTGCCAGTTACAACAATATCATCCACATACACAAGTAAGGCAACAAAGACATCATTTTTAAGTTTGGTAAACAGTGAATGATCATTTTTACTTTGAATAAAACCATTCTCAATTAAACTTGCGGTTAACTTGGCATTCCATGCCTAGGTGCTTATTTCAACCCATATAAGGACTTTTTTAACTTACAGACTTTATTGCTGTTTTCATTATAGAATCCCAATGGAAGTAACATATAAACATCTTCAACTAAGTCACCATACAGAAATGCATTGTTAACTTCTAGTTGATACAAGTTCCAATTATTTTTAACAGCTAAACTTATCAAGCATCTAACTGTCACAATTTTAACAACTGGTGAGAATGTTTCATCATAGTCAATGCCTTCCCTTTGACTATGTCCCTTAGCAACTAGTCTAGCTTTGAATCTTTCTACTTCACCTGTAGATTTATACTTGATTTTATATAGCCACATACAACCTATGGGTGTTCTATTCACAGGTAATTCAACTACATCCCAAGTATTGTTTCTAAGTAAAGCTTCAATTTCACAATTCATAGCATCAACCCAGTGCTGATGTTTCACAGCTTCATAAAAGGTTTTTGGCTCAATATGTTGATTTAGAGAAGTGACAAAACAAAAATTACCATCACTAAGAACAGAATAATCAACAACTCTATTCATATTGTATTTAATTTTGTCACTAAGAACAAAATCATTAAGTTTAGCAGGCAACACAGAAGGTCTATTGAACTTCCTAATACTACTAGGTTCACCAAATCCCTCAGCAGGCTGTTCCACTGACTCAGGTATAGTACCCTGGTCTTGTTGACTTACATTAAAGTGTATGTCAACTAAGGAATCATTAGCCTCTCTGTCTATGTTGGTTTCTTTAACTGGTTCATGACTATGTTCTACAGGACTAGTTGCAGAACTCAAATCTCTTGTAGAACCATCATTAGACTCAGAAAGACTGCCTAACATAGATGGATTGCTTCTAGACTTGGACTCAGTCTTTATATCATCATAGGGATTCTCATCATTAGAAAAGTATGGACTGTCAAAGAAGTTTAAGTGAGTGATGTTTTTATGAACAGTATCAGTGATAAGATCAGTATTTAAAACAAATGGAAAGATAGTCTCATAGAACTTAACATCTCTTGAGTAAACAAATTGTTTACTCTCTAGAGAATACAATTTATAAGCTTTTTGAGTACTAGAGTATCCTACCATAACACATTTCTCAGATCTTTCACTGAACTTATCACTCACATTCAATTTTTTTGAAAAACACAGACATCCAAAACTTCTCAGATGAGACACATTAGGATCATAACCAAACAACACAGAAAAGGGACTCTTGCCAAGTAACACAGAGGTAGGTAACCTATTAATAAGATAGCAAGCAGTTAGATACACTCAGTCCACAACTGTAGAGGAATTCCCCCCTGAAACATAAGAGACCTGGCAACATTAAGAAGGTGTATATGTTTCCTTTCAACTACTCCATTTTGTTGTGGGGTATAGGGTACTGAAGTTTGGTGGATTATACCATGATTATGACAAAAATTATGCATAGAACTGTTTACAAACTCAGTTCCATTGTCTGATCTAAAAACTTTAACCTTCTTCTGAAATTGTGTATTCGTAAGATTATAGAATGAAACAACATTATCAAACACATCACTTTTATATTTAAGCAAGTATACCCACACACCCCTAGAGTAGTCATCAACAATGGTAAGGAAGAACCTAAACCCTTCGTTAGAGGTTACTTTATAAGGTCCCCAAACATCAAGATGAACTAGTTCACCAACAACAGTAGTTGTATGTTCACTAAGTGGAAATGGTTCCCTTGTTTGTTTTGCCTTATGACAAATCTCACAAGGTAACAATTTTTCATTACCCAAATCTAACTGTTTGTTGAGAACTAGTAAAGCTTGGTCAGAGGGGTGTCCCAGTCTATTATGCCAAACATACTTAGACACATAACAGGTAAACACATTATTTCACATAGTACCTCTATCTAAACAATACTCATCAAATAAATAAATGCCCCCATGTTGATTACCAGTCACCCAAGTTTTTCCCATCAGATTGTTTTGAGGTAAATCCTGTACATAGCACTTATCTTCATCAAATCCAATGAAAATTTTACTATCTCTAGCAATCTTATGAACATATAGCAAATTGATTGTGTATTCAGGTACAACAAGCACATCAAACAAAACCACATTATCATTTAGTCTATAATTACCAATTTTAGTGATTTTGGCAGCAGTGTTATTAGGGTGCTCAACAGTAAGACTCAAACCAGATATATCAACTACATTCTCCAAACTGGACTCATTAGTGATATAATGTTGATTTGCCCCTGAATCAATAACCCACCCAGGTTTAGACACACGCACAAACCTACCTGGCATGTTACACTTAGGCATATCTGATGGTCTTGGTTGATTGATAAGGGACCTGAGTACAGCTAACTGGTCATCAGAAAACACATTAGTAGAAGGTATATTTGGACTGGATTGTGTATCAACATGAGAATGATTACTTGTGAACCTTTGAGAACCACCTCTATTATTACCATTATTATTATTTTTTCTTGGAAAGTTAGGTGGGAAGCCAATGATTTTAAAACATCTGTCAACTGTGTGACCAATCAAACCACACTCAGTACACTTAAGATTAGTGTTTTAGCAAGAAAATTGTTTGACCCTTGGTTCTTTTTAAAAGTGTTAGAGTTTGACCATGTATTACTCATAAAAGCATACTGTTGACCCTTCTTTGAAACATCACTACCTCTATGAGATTCCTCTCTAGAGGCAATGGGAAATGCAGTTTTAATAGAGGGTAGAGGGTCTCTGGTTAACAAGTTGCTTCTCACAGGTTGATACACATCATCAAGACCCATTAGGAATTGCATTAATTTCATTAGATGACTAAATTCATGAAACATATTAGCACCTTGACAAGTACAAACAGGCAACTTAACAATGGCATCAAATTGTTTCCACAAAGAATTGAGTTTATGATAGTATTTAGAGATAGATGACCCATTTTGTCTTAAAGAGTTAATTTTATGGTGGAGATTAAATATAACAGACCCATCAAATTTGTCATAAGTTTCTTTTAGTTCAGCCCAAACAACAGATGGATCTTTAGAAAAGATTTGACCCAAATACAGCTCTTCAGAAATAGACCCAAGAAGCCAAGACAGTACAACAACATTACATCTGTCCCACTGTCTTCCCAAAACCTCATCATCAACAGGTCTCACTGAACTACCATCAATAAACTAAATTTTATTCTTAGTTTCTAAGGCAAGGGTAACAGCACAACTCCAAATAGTGTAGTTTTCAGTACCAGTTAGTTTGATATGAGTAATAGGAGCACTAGAAATATCACTAGCATGTAAATACAGAGGATCACCAAAGTCAAGCTTACTGACTTTAGTCACAGACACATCAGACTCACTATCACTACCAGGTTTTTCACCACCTTTTGGTGTATCAGACATGGTGAACAAAGCACAGAAAACAGATAGTCAAGCACAAGCAACAAAACAAGAACAACCACAGTCACAAGAGAAACAAGAGCCAGAAAAGAACACACAGTAAGAGTCAAGAAACCTTGACAGATAAAAGAAACACAACAATCACTATCACAACCGAAACAAGAACCAATTAAGAACACACAATACAGATAGACAGAATATTAAAATGCAGTATGCTCCTAAGGGCAATCCTGGTCAGGGACAATGTTTACCACAGTCAAGCTGGGCAATTAGAGTCTAACCAGGGACCCTATCTAGGTCCAGAGATGACAACGCCCCCAACACACCAACTTCGGGCTCAGAGAGATGTGTGGTGCACACAACAAATACTTACTGTGCATAAAAAATAAAAAAATAGAGGAGTAGAGACAGAAGTGCACAAACTACAAATGCACAACTAAAGAAAGAAAAGAAACACACAATAGCAAACAAGAACACACAAGGTCCAAGCCAATGGTCCAAGTATTACTCTGAGGGGCAGTTGATTCATGTCCGACACAGAAACGCCTCAGAGAAGGAACTAGCCACTGAAACAAGGTAGGAAGAAACAGTACCAGGAGGTCTTAAGAAGAACAACCACCAACCAACCAATCTTGACTGATCTTGACCAAGAAGATCAATTCAATCAATGAGATTCACGCAGCGGAATAACAGAACACAGTGGTATCTCCGATCAATATTGCAACCCCAGATCTCACCCAATCACACTATCCAAGTCAGATCAAGAAATCCCCAAATTAGGAAACCCTAATTTTAATTTTTTTTTAAAATTAGATCTGAATCGGAAAACACTTTTAGATCGAAGAAACAATTAGGTAATCAAGAGCCGTAGCTCTGATACCATGAAGAATTTTAAAAAAAAACAAATACCAAAATTGATTGAACAAATTAGGGTTTCTTACAAACAAAATCAACAACCAAACTGTAAACACCAAACCCTATGAAACATTCTAGACGATATGATTCTATCTAATAATACCAACAACAATACTCTCAAACTGACATCAATACAACCAAATCTTAGAGAGAGAAATATGAGAGCTAAAGAGAGATCAAGATCATGAGTTATGAGCAGCTGCAGTCATCAACGCCCCTTATATAGCTTTGACTTGTTGACCACCGACACATCTTCCAGCCATGACACATAAGCCCTTCAAGTTCCATCATCTTGACATCTTTAGTCCTTCTAGTTTCCATATATCTATTTTTATAACAATACACAAACACACAAAGTTAGACATTAACACACACACTTCCAAAGATGTGTTTACCTGTACAATGATTAACATCTACCCAAATACATTAACCCATTCATTTCAATAATTAGTTTAGAGATGGTTTAACAATATAATATTAACCCGACTCCACTATATGTGTTTATTGGCGGGTCTCATGATCAACTTTAGAAAGATAAATCACATAATTTAAGGTAAATAGGTAATATGAGGTTTGAATATGAGATTTCTACCGTATATTCTTAACTTCTTATCACTAAGCCATAAGATAAAGACTACTTATCAACTATAACTAGCTAAGTTCATCTAAAGCATGTAAATTATAAAGAAAACAGAAAAAAGAAAAAAAAAACTTTTGAAACACTTTTATGAATGTTTTTCCTATTTTAAATATTAAGATGGTATTTGTTTTGACTTATTTTTCGAGTTTATGTGAATTTCGTAAACTCATTTTTCCGAGTTTATGATTATATAAATTCATAAGTAAACTTGATAGATTTATAAGTCAAAGAAATAGTCTCATAAGTTTTCAAAAAATTAAATAAACTTATATTTACGATAAACAAACCGAACAATTTTAAATTCACTAAATATGCCAAATTGTTTTTGTTATTTGGATTTCATAAGATTAATCGAATGGAATTTGCATATAAAATATAAATAAACCGAAACGAACAACTATAAATTCACTAGTACCAATTTGTTTCTGTTATGGTGATTTCATAAGATTAATCGAATTAAAAAAAACTATTAATGGGTACTCTATGTCGATTAAATGGAATTTTGAATCATATTTAATACATTAATTATTTACTTCCGGCAATAAATTTGCATTTACGGATATAAATATGCAATATCCAGTTGCTTTTCACCTGGATCAGTGGGCAAAAATACTCGGGTACTTTTTTACTAAATCCGGATTGTTTTAACCGCCTTGATGTTACATCTATGACACCGGTGCACTCTCTTTATATCAATTGAAAGGAGCTTGGGTCGTTCCACTTTAATTTGAATGATCGGTGATTAATATGATTACAGAATCTATCTTAATATATATTAATTTGGTAGAAATGACTTAATTCTAAAAGAAGAAATGTGAAACAAGGTTGTGGATCTAAAAAACAACTAATGTTTAAGGAAAGATTCCAGGAATGACCTGAGAGTGTCAAGCTGTCGAAAAATGAATCCCAAATAAGCTTGAGAAAGGGAAAGATTCGGCACTTTTGCCCTCGTATCAATCACAACCTACTGTTTCAACCATTTAACCTAGCCAAGCCAGGCAAAAACTCGAAAGGAATATGAACCACAAACAGGTTCGACACGCCTTACATTATATGTGGAATTGGTCAAATCCGACACATTTCTAACTTTTAAAGCTACTACGTCACCATTCCACCTAATCTTATCATCCCACCAACAGAAAGAAACAATTACCTGAAAAAAAGAAGCAACTTTGCACAAAATATCGGACGAATGGATGGAAAGTTAACCAAAACAAGAAAATGCAGTAAAATTTCGACTTTGGGTTGATCAAATTATCACACATTTACTGCCTGTAATACGTACGGAAAAGTACTTATTGAAAGACATATGTGGGTCCTCGAGAAGGCAGGCATGAGATCGGGTTCTTCCTAATTAGTAATTACCAGAAATTACAGAAATACAGCATAATAACGCTCAAAATAGTTTATAATGTTCACCAACTTTTTGCTAGTAATTTACCATGAGTAACACAACTTATGATTAAAAACGGTATAAAAACATGGACTATCACCAAATAAGTACCCAGTTTGGTGTTTCTACTTAAATATTATGGACTACACGTTTAAAACTTAGAAATACTTTCTTTGAGAAAAAGATGACAAAAAATATATAATTCAAGTCTAACCAATACGGGCACTTATTTTAAGTTGGAAGCCGCAAGTTATCTTCAGCAATGAACTCATGTGGGTACCAAATCCTAGTATGGAAGGTATCGTACTATCTTTGGTGTTGTGTGAACCATTTTATGATCATAGAAACAGAAGCAAAGCTGATGAACATGCGGTTAAGACTGATATATACGACCAATGCCATCCTTGAGCTCCAAGTTTCTGAGAAAGAAAAAGAAAAATTCCATTTATAAAAGACAGAATTTAACGCGCATTTAAATTTTTTAACAAAAAAATCCATATATTTACAAGGAAGAAAAATTATCTCTAGCCAGGTTATTCGAATTAAACAATTTGCCTCCTTATAATCATTAGTCTACTTAAATCGATTTTATTTATAGTATAAAAACAAAATGTTAACGGTGGAACCAAATCGAAGTCAACTATTACAATCCTATTCCAGTATGTGCTAAATATATTCTATTGATTTTCTTGAATCATTTAAGCTAAAGTCTGGTCTAATTTACTACATGATGATCAAGTGAGGCATCTAACATATAACTAGAAATATTAAAAAAGCGAATTGCCGATTCTAGAAAAACATTTCAAAGGCAAAGTGTGATCAAGTGACATATGCAACTCTTTTCTTATTTCTCTGCACCTACCCTAAACCTACTCAATGCATAATTTTCGTTATAGAAATAAGATATAAATGGCATGACGAATAGTAAAATAAACAGACAACCAAACCTTTAACAACATCTTAACTTCTAACATGGTTGTTTCGACCGAAAATAGTTAGATGCTTTCAAGTGATATTTCGTATACAAAGATGTATATTTCTTGCAAATAAAGATATGCCTTCATAGTTTGTATTTAATAGGCGCATATGCCTCCATATGATACATACTTTACCGTAAAACAAACATACGAGAAGGTTGCATATTTATAAAACAAACATTTATGAAGTGACAGAGCAAAGTGGCAACAATCAAATTTCAGGAGATGAAAAAATAACATTTTGGTTCAAAGTGAGTCTTGAGGGGTAACGTAGTACAGCGTAACTGCCCTCGGTAATGAATACTTCTATTATTCAAGACATATATAAACCAAAATCGAGTTCAATTGAATATTAATATTTTTATATTTTAATCGTGTGGAAGTTGTCATTGTTTTGATAAAATTCAAGTGCTTCGTCTTAAAACGCATATGTCAAATCAAGAAACAAAAGGTATAATCTGATACTAGTTCTTAGTAAGTTGTTCACACACGATTTAGTTTGAATCAAGAGCACCCCATATTTGGCAATTTTACTTTAGTACAATCCAATCAATCAGGTGATATAAACTAAATCTTGCAAAACGCTGCTACTTCCATTTAAGGTCATCCCCGTTTGTTGATTTGTTTCTAATTAGGAAGTTAATTCGGGAAGACGGTAACAATAATATATTTAATTTCCTATTTCTAATAAAGGTTATATTATATATAAAAAAAAAAAGGTTCTGATCTCTGTTTAAGTAACCAAGTTTCAAAAAAATTGATCGGTAATCTTCCACCTTGTTAGCAGGTAACTGATTTTCTAAATTTCACGCAAGCACCATGTCTTTAAAAAAAGTCAACATGGTCAAACTAACTAACAAATTATCTCCCTAGTCATCGTTTTTGACTTAATAATTTGTACAAATTACCTCGGAGCAGATATTTTAAAAGTTTTGAAGGGTAAATCAAAATAAAGACGGTTACCCAAAAAACAAATCAGACCAAAAACAGTTGCATTTATATATAACGGTCATGTTTAATATCATAATATCAAAACGGAACCATGTTGCGGCTTTCCTTAGCCCTTTGTAATCCTATAATTCCATATTTGAACAATGAAGATTACATCAAATAAGTTTCAGATGGAATTTGGGCACACAAACAGTGTTTAAAATTTTTAAGATACGGCAATTATATAACATGATTCATACCTTAACTGAAAAATGAGATGAAGTTGATGCAGACTTCAAAGCTGGAAACCCTATATCATATGTAATTGTCCCATCAGGTTTATACAGACCAAAATTCCTTTCAGAAGTGGGTCCAGGCTTCGAATTCTCATTAAACAAAGCAAAAATATACGCCTTCAACATAGATTTCGGCCTCCGTGGAGTTCCCTTCCTCTTAGCAAGTCTTTTACGCAGATTATAATTATATGTCTTTGCATTCTCAAGCGTTGCAGCCTCTTCATTTGCATCTCCATGAGAAGCCCATCCTGTTTCCGTCACAATAACCTCCATTTTATTAAATCCAGCATCTTCCAATGCAAAGTAAGTTGCATCAATCTGTGCATCAAGCATGTTGTCATAATGAAGATTTGACTTTTCATCATTAATACCATCGGTTGGATTAAAGAGCGCGTAATTTATATCTATCTGATCCGGACTACCCATGTAAGCCAAAAAAGGGTAAGCATTTAAACAAAACGGAGACCCCATTTGAGTAAATAACTCTAGCAGCTTCTTCATGTTTTGCGAAACTTCGTCTTTAAATATACATGAAGACGGAGGGTACGAATTAGCAAAAACCGCCTGAGAATGTGCAGTTGTAATCTGAACAACACCATCTAACTTCAACTTTTGTGTCGCATTATAAATATTCTTAACCGCTCCATATAAAGCCGTTTGAAGATCCAAATCTCCACCTCCTAAAACCTCGTTTCCAACTTGAATCCCAACAATATGTGTATTAGGAACATACGCTTGAACGTTCTGTTTAACCCAAGTAAGAGCATGATCGGCATTACTGCTCATATCTTTCACGTATTCATTCGGTAATCCGATTACCAAATCCAAACCACTCCCACTAAACGCCTTCAGAACACTAGGATCAAAATCGTAAATACGTACATTCTTTATCTTAGCAGCTTTCAGAAGACGAACAACGTCTTTAGGAGAAGGAATATTATTAGCAAGACGTCCGTAATTTATACCATATGTCCCAGTAAACGGTTTAGCTGTCACATTACCTGCATACAAATTAACTTCTTCAACCTCGTGTAAATGAAAAACGAGTAATAACATAATCAAAACTAAACCTAAATCACTCCTAATAATACACATTCTAACAAAAACACTATAATTAAATAAATACTGTGTGTGTCTGTCAAATAAATTAAAAATAAATAAATAAATAACAATAATAATAATAATGAATTATTGATACATTAAAATTATTGCAAATAATAACTAATTGTCACAATTAACTAGTTTTTTAACTAGAAATCAGCAAAAAATCAATTAAATTAAAATAAAATAAATAAATAAATAAAATTAATGTTACTTTAAAATTATTGCAATTAATAACTAATAGTAACAATTAACTGAGTTTTTAACTATAAATCAGTTCAAAATTAATTAAATTAAAATAAAATTAAATTAAATTAAATTAAATTAAAAAATAAATGATGTATTAAAATTATTACAATTAATTACTAATTTTAACAATTAACTAGGTTTCAACTAAAATCAGTAAAAAGAAATAATAACTAAATAAAATAAAATAAAATAAAATGTTATACCTTTATAAACAAAAAGTAAAAAAATCAGAATAACAAATCTAAAAATCTTCATTCCAGGATCAATAAAACGACGTCGTCGCCGTTGATCTCAATAATTGAACTCAAACATGCCATAAGATGAACTACTTAAACAATTTTCTCTCTCTAGAATTGATCACTTTCTCTCTCTAGAATTAAAAGATGAGTTTTCCGGTGACGGAGTGCGACGGAGTACGGCGGAGGGATTTGGGGTTTTGAACGCGTTTTTATAACCGCGGAGATATTTTTTTAATTGGGAATTATTGATTTATGATTTAAATGGTTTATTTATTTGATTAAGTAGTTTCGTTTTGGTACCCTTGAGTTTAGATACAAGTCATAATCTATACTTGTTTTAGAAAATTACTTGTTGACGGATAGATTTCGAAATTATGTTTAAAAGTGGTTAAGCGATTATGGTATGATTATTAAAGTATGACCTCTTTGATCAATTGTGAGCCAGAGAGTGTACCGGCAGTTTGAGTCCCTCTATATTTGGTTGGCGATTTTTTGATAGTTTCTAAAATAAATCATAATAATGGTGAATCAAGAAACCGTCAACCAAAATGTAAGATTAAAGAAAACAAAATTCATTAAAATTATGGTTAGCAAATTCCTTATTTTGATGAATTTTGTTTACTTTTATCCTTTTTAATTAATACGAGTAATGTATATGAATAAAAGAAAAAACAATCATTTAGAAGTG
Source organism: Senecio squalidus (assembly GCA_910822075.1). Classification (NCBI taxonomy): domain Eukaryota; kingdom Viridiplantae; phylum Streptophyta; class Magnoliopsida; order Asterales; family Asteraceae; genus Senecio; species Senecio squalidus. Next base: position 63,848,294 of record CAJVGC010000582.1, read on the forward strand.
AATCCGAGAATTTATATTGAAAGGGTGGTAGAGGACACGTAATATTTGAAATTACTTACACGGTGTTCTCGAGTTTTGTTTTTAGGTGAAGGTAAAGGAAATCAAAGTAAAATAAAATAATATTGTGTTCTTATTAGAAGGTAAAGTTTAGAAATTTTCTTCAATAAAATAATCCGACCATAATTGGTGTAATTGGAAGGTAAAGAAATCTTAACAACCCAATTTTTTTGTGTAATGACTAATTTAACTTTAATCCTTGATTTAAAAAAAACAATACGGAGTACATATTTTAGATAGGAAGGACATAATAGTAAAATTAGATGTTTTATATACTTTTCTTTCCTTTCTATAAAACTCAAGAACATGATTAATTATATACTTTACTTTTCTTTTTTTCACTTTCCTATAAACTCGAGAACATGAATATATAAATTATTTTTTGTTCCTTTTCTTTACTTTATTTTTCAATTCATTCCTTTACTTTTATTACTCGAAAACACAGTGTTAATATTGAATAAAAATATTTGTATACAGATTAATTTTATTAGAGAGGTGTACCACCTTCATCCCTCGTTGTCTCTGTCAGTGACGATCGCACAATCCTTATTTTACTTTTTATGGTAATTTATTATAAATATTTTACTGTGTCATAATGAATCAGTTAAGTTAGTGACACCGGTAACTAATAAAATTACCAACAAACATTGATTATCATTTAGCATAAGCAATCTTTGATTTGTGTTTACTAGTTTATTAACATTGGAACAAATTTTATCATTGAGTATGACTAAAAGGGTAAATTTATATGTCAATTTACAATAACCTAATGCATATTATTTATTTAACATGTGATATTTATATAAACGGAAATCGAAAATCCAAAGATAAAGACTATGTTATATGTCAATAACTTTCCCTCCCGTTCTAAAAATAGTTTACATGTTACGTCTAAATAAATAACAGACTTGAAATAGAAATAAAGGATGCATTTAAAATCAAATTCGTAAAAAGTTGTATTAGAAGAAATTATACAAAATGTATTTATTAAAAATTATAACTATATTTGATATTTTGATTTTGATAGGGGCCTCTATGATGATGAGCCAAAGATGTACACTTCAAATTCTTATTCCGTAAGATAACAAAAGCATAAAAGTTAAAGGGCTCCACATATTATTATTAAATAAATTAAAACGGAAAGAATATATCATTAAACTATTCAACAAACTTGTTTAATTTTCTAATAATATTGTCAAGTTCTTCTTTTGGAAATGTTGTTTATTTTGTTTTTAATAATATTGATTTATAAATAAAGTCATTGGTGTTTGTTTTAGCTTGTTTATTGACTTGTTATAAGTTTATCGTAGTTTTTAAAAAGATATTATAATTTGGGGCTTATTAAATAAGTTTATAAATTATAAATAAAAATTATATATCTTCAATATTTAATCTTTAATATATAATAAAAGATGGACCTTAAATGTCACATGGCGAATTAAGGTCCTTTGGATAAGTTAACTTCTTTGATGACAGCTGTTAGATCAGACTGATGATTTCATCAAATATTATTTTCATTTTACACCTTCTTACAATACAAAATTACATTCTCTCTTTGTTCTATATTTATTAAAATAAAAAAAATAACTATAATTACTTATAGAACCGTTCAATTTGAAATATGATTTAAAATATTATTATTCTAAAATCTCCTAATTCAAAATATCAAAACATGTGTATAAACTGTTATTAGCTAGCCACTTTATTAGTTCTTTACTGTTTGAGTACGATTTTTTGAAAAAGTCGAATCGTATGATTTAGAAAAAACTTAGTAGTTAAAGTTTAGGTTATCTAATAATTCTATAAAACACAACAAAAAAATAGTTTGTTTTAATATCAAGTTAAAATTGTCATTAAAAAAACATGAAACTATTAAACTAATATGATGTAATCAAAAGTATATATAATTGAAATTTGGTATAAATTTCAAAACATATTGATAGAGATTGGTTGAACACCAGCTAAAGGTGCTTTTTTTACATTGATCAAGATAGTGATAGCTCATGAAGAAAAAGAATCTTGATATGCCACCTAGTAGACCTTTTTAAGTTTCTTTTTATTTTAATTTATTTTTATCATAATTTCACTTTATTAAAAAGATGGACAATCAAAGAGGGCTTTTGATTGATGTCATTCTTAAACAACTTTGATTGCATGAAAACAAACATACAAACTAGTAAAATAAAGTCTCAAATTATCAAAAACCTTTTACTTATTGATTCCACTACATTTTCCAATGAATATGTTGTTGTCAATATAACTTCCAAAAACTTACTATTTGTATGATTTTGGAATGATTGGCTGGAATGGTCATGTCGACTACTACTTTATGTATAATTTAACTAAGTTGATGGATGTTCGAAACATAGACGGAACATGAAACTTTTAAGCGGAGGGTCGAAACTCTGAAACTATCAAAAGTTCAAAAGTAGACAACTATATTAAAAGACAACTAATACTTCTCGGGAGGATCAAACACGAAAATTACCAAAAAATATCTTTAAATTATAATACATTTACATTATAAACCCCAAACTTAAAAAAGGCCACAACCTCTGAACCTCCATAAACTTTTTACGATATAACTTAAAGTTGAGGGGTGAGGAGCTATGAAGCCCAATATAAATCCACCACTAATCACATGTAAGTTTCAATAATCTATAATATATATTCAAAAATAGTATATTATATCTTTTCTTCAACGTTTACTTTTGAAATTGTCGATTTTTTTCTTAAACTTTTTCTTTCGTATTTTCGGTCCCAAACTTGTTATTTTTTCGTTTTTTTTGTCATTACGTCTAATTTTCGTTATTTTTTCCCATTAAATGACATTTTGATGATTGAAATGACGAAATTACCCTTTTAATTATGTTATATTAATTTTATTTTCTCTATCATCAGCAAGCAATCTTCTTCTCCAAATTTTTGTCCTAAAGTAAAAGTTATCGTAAAAATTTATTTTTAAATTGATTTGATTATCATTTTCATCATCACAAAAATCAAATTGTAAAAGTCAAATTAATAAATTCAATCTTCAATTCATATGAAAAAAAACTCACAATTTCATTAATTTATTATAGATCTAGTGAAAAAAGTTTCAATTTCATACTCAAATCACCACCACCTTCCGGTGGTTTGGTAGCTCGACTTTGGCGGCTGAGATCTCAATTGAACCGGTCTAACCCACATGTCTTGCACAACATAGTAGCGGCCTGACGGAGTCGTAGCTAGGGGCAGAGACGGAGCCAGAAATTTATGTTGAGGGGGGCTCGATTTTTTTTTCCGATAGTAACGTAAACTGTCTTTTTAGAAGCTAGTAGTAACATACAATTAGATCATGAATATGTCTACTTATTCACAAAAAAGAAAATCTGTATATATTTAATTAAAATTAATGTTAATATGTAATGTAAAAAGTACATATTTTTGTCACCTACCGAGACACTCTTTTGATTCCCACTTCCCCATGAATCTATTATCTACTTTCCTCTTCTTCTCATTTCACCTGCTTCACAATTCTTTAAAAACTTCCATAGTTTCCGGTCAAATAAGCTATAAAAAACAGTTTTTTGCCATGAAGGTAAGGTAGTCGTCAGGTCAGTTAGGGGGGCCTAGCACCCTCCAGCCCCCCTACTGGCTCCGTCCCTGGCTAGGGGTGTTCATGGTTTGGTTTTTAACCGAATAAACCAAAAACCAAACGGAACCGAAACCGATTTAAACCAAAATGACAAATATTTGACATCATAACTCATATTGTCCTATATTTTTAATAGTATACGATCTTTTTTGAGTTTATATATATTATAATTGTATTTTTCTCGATAAGGTATCAAAAAATGTATATAGAAAATACATGAATATAGAGATAAATAATTATTTAGTAAGCCACGTGGTAGCATGTTTAATTGTTAAACATTTGTGATTTCTACTAATTAATGTTTCCCAACCAAACTTTTTGGGTACAAACTCATATTCCATATTTGTAAAAATAAAAACTACATGCTAGCATATAACTTTATTATCAATTGATTTTAGAAAATGAACCTCGTTAATCTTATAATGTTGAACATATTATTACGCCATACCAGTAACAGAACAATATACTAACCCCCAATGGTTTGACAACACAACCCCTAGAGTTATATTGCTTTTATTTCTTTTGCATATTGAAAATTATGGGTTTTGAAAAGTGTTAGGGATGCGTGGTTAGAGGTAATGGAGGGTAATGGGGATAATGAATAACTAATGAAATGAAAAGTAATGGTTGGTTATATACAAGGTAATCATTCATTATCCAATAATTGTCAATTACTCATTACTCTAAGATTTGAGGTTAATAGAAATCATTAATCACTGCATTCTATAATATATTCTTTCCGCTTCCCTTTCCCATTATCCACTTTCAACCACACAACCCCTTAGTGTTTATGCAAGGATGAATTATATATAATTTTAATTTTTATTGCATGATGTACATAACATAATGTTCTAAAAAGAAATATTAACTTTTCAAAAAGTGTTTTTGGGTGTTTTTCCTATGCATATGAGGTAAGAGTGGTGTCAATATGTGTATGGTTTGTGTTGTAAGTGTGAACAAAGGACCAAAACTTGGTGTAGAAATTGAGAAGAACAAGATTTTTCTTACCCTAAAAGTAAAGATATTATATTAGTTTTAATAATAATAATAATAATAATAATAATAATGATAATAATAATAATTATTATTATTATAAAACTTTAAACATAAATTATAAACCTAACGAATACAAATAATTAGTTTATTTCTAACAATGTAAGACAATATGAGCTGTGATGTCAAATATTTGTATTTTCATTTATATATACATGTTTTTCAGGTTCACTTTTAAATTCGAATACGTAAAGAACTTTATTGAATATAATTATATTAACCGTTTTGACAAAGACGTCTTTTGAAAATCTTTTCTTTAAATGTTGTATATATATTAACTTAAAATGGTACTGTTCACTAGAACAAACTTTTATGCTAATTGAGTATTCATATTATAAATATAATTTATAATTGTGTTCATATGTAAGCAAAATAATTTATAGTATTGTATTTAGAACATGTTTACCATAATCTAAAGATCTTAATATATTTGCTGTTAAGAGCCTCGACAAGGCCAACTAAAAACTTCTAAGATGGCTCGGTAACCCGACTTGACCTGTTTCAACCCGTTTATTCTAATGTACAAATTCAGACATGATCTCGTGCTTCTCACGTGCTAAGAAACGACTCATAGCATTATGATAAAAGACCACTTTGCAACCTATTACGACTACAAAAACCAACATGCAAGAAAAACCTGTCAAAATACACGAGTAAAAAATTCATGGAAATATTATAACATAACGATAGCGTTTTACATAATAATTAATAGTACATACATACATATATCATCTCTGCAACTGACTTTACCCTAGTTACAACAACAAACACTGCGAAAACATCAAATATCAACAATCTCTTCGGTTATGTTCCTCAAATGCATCATGAACCCGCTATGAAAGACTTCTAACTCTACGACAGATTATAGATACATAAAGTCTTTGATAGAAGCTATAAATAAATAAAGATTAACAACAAACAACAAACAGCCGTGATCGGTTACTTACTCCATCTTTACCTAATACGCTAGTGGCTTGACCTCACTGACCTTGACAACCATTTTCCACCACAGTTGCTTCCTTTGCTTCCACTTTTTCGTTGGAAACACCATTTAAAGTAGCCTTTTGCTCGTCACCTTCACCATCTTTCTCTGCCTCTGTAACGGGTGTTTTCCCTGCATCCCGTGTTTCTTCTTCGTTGACCTCCTGCAGCGGTGTTTTGGTAATTTCACACTCTTCATTAACCTCTTGTACGGGCTTACCTTCTTCACCATTTGTGTTGATTTCATATTTGTTTCCGTCCAACGAATTGTTCTCGGTTTTCTTCGTTTCTTGTACTCCAGTTTCTTCAGGGGCATTTTCGCCATTTCCTTCTTGTTTATCGTCATATGTCTCTTTTTCACCTTCTGCTACCACTTTCTCCCCAGAAACACCACCAAAATTACCAGTTCGCCCCTCAACGTCTCCATCCTTCTCTGCCTCTGTGACTGGTGTTTGCTCTGCATCGCCGGTTTCTTCTTCATTTACCTCTTGTACGTGGTTACCTTCTTTGCCATCTGCGATGGTCTCATCTTTTTTTACATCCACCAAATCCTTCTCGGTTTCCTCTGTTTTTCCTCCGTCCGTATCGACAGGGGCATTTTCGTCATATGACTCATTTCCATTATTTTTCTCGTCATCTTTCATTTCGACATCTATGTCAGTGATTTCTTCAGTTACCTCTTCTTTCTCTTTTTTACCTTTTTTCTTTGAACTTGCAGATCGGGCCCGTTTCTTCACAGGCTCGGCCTCTGATGATGGCGGAGTTGATTTTACCTTCAAGCTGATTCTAGTTGACCGCCTTGGTGTTTCACCAGTTCCCCAATCGAATTCCGAGATTTTTGGCCCACCAGGGTTTGCTTTTAGGTACTGCTCCAGCTGCTTTCGGTTCGTGATTTCTTCCCCTGTTGGTGAAGTGAACACGATTTCATTCTTTTTCGGGGTCCCTCCTTCCTTTGGCAGAAACTACAAGTAAATTTAGGGTTAGCGGCAGGTTAAGGACATATTGGTCAATTGCTAATACATGTCAAAATTCGAACGATTACAATGAATAAATCTTTTACACAGTAACAACATTACAAATTTGTAGAGGCGGGAAAAAGGGTAGGTTTGGCAACGGGTCAAAAGTTGTAACTTCTTAACGTGGGTCAAAAAAGTCACGTCATGTTGACCCGCAAACACTTATTCATTTTTATTTGTTGAGTTAATGTGTTAGATACGTTTTCAAAAATAATAATATAGTTACAGTAACAATCTAGTGTTTTTGGATAAAAACGGGTTAAGAGGTTTTATATATTTTAAATACACTTTGGAAGACTTTTGACCCATTCGACATGTTTCCTTTGTAGCTAATTTAAACAGATTGATCCGTTTTACCCCCATTTGAGATAAGATAACCAACATCAACCCATTCACCAATAAGTGGGTCAAAATTGTCACTTGCACAACTTATCGAAGAAGCGCTATTAATCTTCGGATCCAAAAAGAAGGGCAAAAGGGGTTTCCTCTGTTAGCAGTGTGAAGATGATGATCGTACTTTAGTTTATGTGTCTAAGTGCACATCATAAATTTACGGGTTTTGAGGAAATACAAGTATTATTTATTATGTATAAAGACATAAATATACTTGCATTTCCATTTTTTCTCTAACCAAAAAAGAAATGAAAGTGTCTGTATGTGTTTCTAGTTTATACACAATTAATAATTCACACAATTATGACGAAAAGGTAACAAAAAGATGGAAAAAAAAACATGCAACAAATTAAATTCAAATAATTTTTGTTTGATTGTTCTTACTTTATGACAACTTCATTGTATGTCCCGAATCCTACGCTAATCGTTCAAATCTTTTCTGAGAACAGCCAAAAATTTAGTAATTGTTAAATCAATCTTCTTTTCAATTAAGATCACGCCAAACATCTTGCAAAGTCATGTAACTTTATATTATTTCTCAACTTCCCATCATATAGATTATCAGAAAATACGTGAAATAGGTATAGAAGCAACCTCAACATACAATATGAAGCTTTCCACACTAAAGTTTGCAAAGTGCACTTAGATGGTAAATGTGTGTTTTAGAAGTGATTACGGTGAATTTTAGAGTCAGACAATCAGTTGATTAAGGTTAGGGATATTTAGGTAATTTTCAAAGTTGTCTTAATAATCAGTTTTACTTCTGGAACTACTCACGAGTTTTATGATTGCAAACCTAAATGATCAAAATCAGAGTTAAAATCAATTTTTCACCAAACACTCGATACTAATACACATACAAACACTCCCTTAGGTATTGTTTAAGTTCAAGGGAAGGTCTTGTCTATTACCCCCTCTTCCAACTAAATTTGACTATTCGCCAAATATCCAAAATACCCCTCAAGAAGGACACACAGAGGACTCGTCCAAACCAAAACTAATATTACAATTTATTGATTAACTCCTACCCAAAAATGAGAGTCCTCGTTCCAAAATGTTTGAAAAACCAAATTAGCTTCCAAGGTATACGTTTTTTTTCCCCAATAAATTCACACTGTATAACATCTAACAATGACCCACAAAAATCGACTTGTAATATACGTTCAGTCTTGAATAACATATAAAGAAACTTTAAGACATTGCTTTGTCCATCTTAAAGTGGCAATATACTATTTTGTCTACTTTAAAGGACCTCTCGAAATAAATCAAGTAAAACTTAAAATCAATGACGTGAGAAAGTGTTAATTTAATAACTTAGAAAATATCGAAAAGATGGATAAAGAACACGTTTCAGAAATACAAGACTTGTAAAATGTACATTTTTCACAATATTAATGAAAGCATCAGAAAACTGCCAACAAACAAGTAGTGCTGAGGAAATTCAAACTGTTTTTGATGATCTTAAAATTTACCCAGCTTTCAAATTTTCTTCAAAATTATGCTAAAACCGCGCTTTTAAAACCCACCAAAATATCTCCAAAAACCCTAATTTTAGCAACATTGAACTACAGCCCGAACCCAATTCTCAAAGCAAAATTATCACCAAACAGTCAAAAGTTATCAAAACTGAATTACATTGAAATCTCTATTTCCCAAATTAAAGCGAAAAAACCCTATCTTTCAAAATCCAACAAATTTAAGCGAAAAATTCACAAAAATTCAAACTTTAGCAAAATTGAACTACACCCATAACCTAATTCTCAAAATTAAACCAAAAATGCAAAAAGTTAACAATTTCTTTCGAAAATATGAAAAGAACCGGAGGCGGTAGAGCTACTCAGTCGATTTCAACGGGTTATGCATAGCAATGTTATGACTACTAGACGTTTTGATGTAGTTTTTAAACGTATTGGCTTTGCAATCCAAAAAGGTTAGCAGCGCAGCTTGTTGCCCGATTGCCTTCTGTCACTTTATAAATTCTTACGTTCTAAATCTAAATAAAAAAAAAAAAAACAAAAAAAAAAAACCCTAAATTTCAAAAACCTACCAAAACCAACCCCTAAAACCTCAATCCTTAGCTGAATTGAACTACACCCAAAACCAATTTACAAAATTAAAGTACTAAACCAGATATTAAACAAAATTAACTTCAAAGGTTTAAACTTTAACAAAATTAAGCTACACCCAGAACCCAATTTGCAAAATTAAACAAAAATCTAACTTTAATTTAAAATTTTCTTTTTAAGTACTCAAATAATTTGTAAAATTAAACCCTAACTATAATATTAAACCAAATTATCCCCAAATGATTAAAACTTTAGCTAAATTAAACTATACCCAGAACCCAATTCACAAAAAATTAAACATCAATTTAACAAAACAAAAAAAAAAAGTTAAAGAAAAGGGAAAAGCAAGAACCATTTTTTTCCGGCCAGAAGGTGCAGGTAGCTCCAAAGAAACAACTTCATCACTTGCCATTTCTACAAATTCACAAAAAAAAAGTATATATATATATATATATATATATATATATATATATAATGAATTAATTATAAGTATTTATTAAAAAATAATGTTTTCCTCTTTTTGGAAATTAAAAAGAATATATATTTCTGTACCTTCTCTCTCTTGAAAATTGGATTTTGTTGTACGAAAATATGGGGGTTTTAAACTGATAAAACAGTTTGGTTGAAAATGTTAACAGAAAATATGTACTGGAAAATTGACTATTTTGCCCTTTTACTATGGTAAAAACAACATTTTAGTCCTTATTGTATCATTATTTATGTTTTTTGGTTTTATGGCCAACTTTCCAAGTCTGAATCATACATGTTCATGAACGAAGCTAGTGTTTATTGAGCGGGATTTAGCGAACTCACACACATAATTTTTACCTTTTTTAAGTTTAAGTAGAGCTTTAGGATAATTTTAGTTCAATTTTGGTTATGAATTTGGTGATTTTATGCTCAAACATTATTTATTATTTATCTTATTTATGAACCCGATAAGTAATTTTTTTTGGCTCCATCCTTGTAGATGACAAAATAAAAATAAGAGGATTTTGTTAAACGAGTGAACCAAACTACCATGGGATATATACTACCTTCGTTCCTGTTTCTCACCTGTGTCTGTTAGATTTTGTTTGTTAGAAGAAGTTAGGAATGATATACAGTCTACGTATGACGATTTGAAATGTTTTATATGGTAAAGGCTTAATATTATTTAAAGGATGGTATGTTTTTATAGTGTAAATCAATTGATAATGGGTAAGTAAAGGACTTAAACAATTAAAGGTAATACCACAATGGCCAAAAATACCAATTTTTAATATGTACATGGATATATCCTATAAATGACAAAAAGAGACATATTTTTTGTGTGATTTGAGTGAGTAGGAAGTACACATGGATTCCTAACCGTCGGTGGTTGTGATACCGCCGCTTTTTCTCTTTTCTCCTAGTTAAGTAACTTTGTTGTTTGGACATATTTGTTATTCAATAATTCATAACATTCATTTAAAGATTTTAAAATAAAGAGAAAAACATCCAAGATTAGTGGCAATGGACCCGAAGGAATGGGAATCGGTTAAATGGACACCGATGGCACATGCTGTAAGCACGGGGTTATTGTACAAAACAACAATCTCAACCTCAACCTTAATGAAATTGAAAACACCAAAACCTCTTGATATTAAACAGAAAAATACATTTACAGGCAAGACTAATAATCAATTGATTACAACTATTACAGAGTGAATACTCAACCTCAAAGACTAATTAGGGTTTCAATATGAAACCCTAAAATACACCGTTAACTATGTGTTTTAAAGAGAGAAAGACTACAGACATCATAACCCTAAATCAACTGAATGCGACGTATTTATACTGCCAATTTCCATAGACAACCTCCAACTTCCAAAGAATGACACTTTGACCCTTCAAGCTTTATTCCTTAACTTCAGGTACAAACTTAGACACCAAACTATCAGACATTATCACTTTCAGTCCCTCAACTATACTCTCACAAAACGCTTTAAGTTAGAAAACCGTTTAGACCAAGTTAGGACTGTTGTCGGTTTTATCATTTGAACATTCCCCCTCAGTCCTAACTTGAAAAGCATTAAACAAAACTAATTTGGAACACAAATATTTGTATTGATTTGACGAAAGACTTTTTGTAAAAATATCTACAAGTAGTTCTGCAGAATCTATTTTTAACAGGTTAAGAACACCAGAACAAACTTTTTCTCGTACCACATGTAAATCAATGTCAAAATGTTTTGTGCGCTCATGGAAAACTGGGTTATTAGCTATCATCATTGCGGCCTTGTAATCACAATAAAATCTATAGGAGTAGGACCATTCACTTTCATATCATGCAAAAGATTGATTAACCAAAGTTTTTCACAAGTGACAACAACCATAGCTCTATATTCTGCTTCAGCAGAAGATCTAGAGACTGTTGGTTGCTTTTTTACTTTTTCATGAAACAAGTGAATTAACAATATAAACACAGAACCCAGTAACAAATTTTCTAGAAACCTGACACCTTCCCCAATCAGAATCAACATACACATACATATTCACACTATCAGATTTACACATTTGAATTCCTTGACCAGGAGCAGATTTAAGATATCTTAACACTTTTAGAGCTAGATTAAAGTGTAATTCAGTAGGTGCATGCATAAACTGGGACAAACTTTGCACATCAAAACTGATATCAGGTCTAGTAAAAGTAAGATATATTAGTTTTACAATAAGTTTCTGGTAAACAGATATATTACTCAAAGGTTCACTAGCCTTGTGTTCTACTTTATCCAATAACACAGAAATATTAGCATCAAGGGGGGTACTTACAAGTTTACAACCCAATAAACCAAACTCATCAAATAACTCAAGACAATATTTCCGTTGAGATAAACAAACACCCTTATCCCTTTTAAATAACTCAATACCAAGAAAGTACTTTAAGGTACCTAAGTCCTTAATCATAAATTTAGAGTTAAGAAACTGTTTAACAACCACAATTTCATCATTTGAATTACCAGTAATGATAATATCGTCAACATACACCAACAATATAATATGCACTTTATCTTTAGTCAAAACATACAAGGAATAATCAGACTTACTTTGCACAAAACCATACTCATGTAAACTTGTACTTAGTTTTTCATTCCATTTTCTAGGAGCTTTCTTTAAGCCATATAAATATTTCTTAAGTTTACAAACTCTATCATCAGTTTTATCAAAGAAACCTTCAGGTAAAGTCATATAAACATCTTCATCAAGCTCACCATACAAGAAAGCATTATTAACATCCAATTGAAACAAAGACCAGTTAGTGTACACAACCAAAGTAATAAGACATCTAACAGTCACCATTTTGACAACAGGAGAGAAAGTCTCTTCACAGTCAATACCATACTTTTGACTATAACCTTTAGCAACTAATCTGACTTTATATCTCTCTATTTCACCAGATACTTTATACTTAATTTTAAACAACCACTTACAGGCAACTATATTTTTGTGTTTTTCAGTAATATCCTAAGTATCACTTCTAAGAAGTGCTTCCATTTCAGTATTCATAACATTAATCCAATTAGGATCAAGACAAGCTTGTTTAAATGATTTAGGCTCAACACTCTTATTCATATTAGACATAAAACATGCAATATCCTTTTTTAAACAAGAGTAACTAACCACTTTATCTACTCCATACTTGTGTTTTCCCCTTAAGACATAATCATCCCATTTCCTAGGCACATTAGTTTTCCTAGAGGACTTTCTAGCATTAATATTTTCATTTATTACAGAATCATCAACGTTTTAAAGTAGGTTGCCCTCAGGGATTACTATAGTTTCCGAAAACTATGTTGCAGTGGTATTCTCTTCTACAACAGTTCCATGTACAGGAGTTGTAACTTTAGAACTGTCATGAGAAACATAATCAGTACCTATCCCTTCATCATTGGGACTTTTAGGAGTTTGGTTATACATGCTATGAAAGAAGTTTAAGGTATTTGTAGTAGTGGTCTCAGTTTGTAAAGCAAGATGATCATCCTTAGTGGTTTTGAATGGAAACACATTTTCATAGAATTTTACATCCCTAGAACACAAGATACACTTCTGATCAAGATTAACCAGTTTATAGCCTTTCTTAGAACTAGAATAGCTAATAAAAACACATTTAAGAGACCTACTACTAAACTTATCAGAGTTGTTTAACACCGTAGCATAAACAAGACATCCAAAACTCCTAAGGTGGGGAAGGTTAGGTTTATGACCATAAACACACTCATAGGGAGATTTACCATTTAGCACAGAAGAGGGAGTCCTGTTAATGAGATAGGTAGCAGTTAGCACACAATCAGACCACATATTAAGAGGAATGCCCCCCATAAAACATAAGGGATTTGGACACATTTAACAGATGTCTATGTTTCCTCTCAGCTATGCCATTTTGTTGTGGAGTATATGCACAACTTGTTTGATGAATAATACCATTTTGTGTAAAAAAACTCAGCCAGTCTTTTATTAACAAACTCTATGCCATTGTCACTTCTAACGACTTTAACAGTTTTAGAAAATTGATTTTGAATCAAATTATAAAAATCTAGGATGTAGTGAACCACCTCATCCTTAGTTTTAAGCATATACAACCACACAGCTCTAGAGAAATCATCAACAACTGTTAGGAAATACCTAAATCCTTCCTTGCTTATTACTTTATAAGGACCCCAAATCCAGATGAACCAATTCACCCACGTGACCTGACTTGTGATCACTAAGTGGAAAGGGTTCTCTGGTTTGTTTGCCCTTATGACAAACATCACAAGGAACAGATTCATCACTTCCAACCACATTTAAAGAGTTTTTTAAGACATGTAAAACCTAGTCAGAGGGATGACCAAGTCTATTATGCCACATATCAAAAGACATACAACAATTAAGCACATTATTGACAACACAATTACCTTCACTAGTCACATTAAAGTATAAATCATCAGAAACACTACCAGTCCCCAGGGTATTCTTTAGAGTTAAACCCTAAATAAGACAATTATTTCATTAAAAACGGTGGAAAGTTTGCTATCTCTAGCAAGCTTAAACATATATAGCAAATTCACATTATACTCAGGAACAACCAGAACATCATATAAAACAATATTGGCATTAATTTTTAAGTTTCCAATTTTTACAATTTTAGCTTCAGTTCCATTTGGATGACCTACTTTCAGGTTTAAACCAGAAATATTTACAACATTATCAAGAAACTCATCTGATAATGTCATATGCTGATTTTCCCCTGAATCTAGAATCCATCCATTATGGAACTTGACAAAATTGACAGAAGAATTGGAACAGAAAAACTTGTGAAAATTTGTATTAAAAAACACATTATTGTTTTGAAATTTAATACCTGCCATATTGGCATGAACATCCCCTGGGACTGACTTATCACCAATCAATTTCAAGATTCTATCCATTTGATCACTAGTAAAAGACATAGAACCACTAGAAACCACATTGTCAACTAAAGCATTATTGTTATTAAACTTCTTTTAAAGCCCCTTTTTCAGCCTAGAGGATAACCTACTATCTCATAACACCTCTCAATTGTATGTCCAATCATCCCACATTTTGTACATGTTAAATTTGGATTAGACCTCTCTTCTCAAACTTTTTATTAAAGTTATTATTATTATTAAAATTTTTGTTTGGTTCAAAAGTTTTAGCCATAAAAGTAGTGTTATGACCTTTGTTTGAAGAAGAAGACTGAGAAGAACCTTAGTGAGATTCTTCCCTAGACACAATTGCAAAAGCTGTCTTGACATATGGAAGAGGGTTAGTGGTCAAAATATTGCTTCTTATGAGAGAGTAGGTTTCATCTAGGGCCATCAAGAATTGCATCAACTTAATCAAATTATTATGATCACAAAACTGTTTAGCACCATCACAAGAACACACAAGAAGTTTAACCAAAGAATCAAATTGTTTCCACAAAGAATTCAACCTATGATAATAATCAGAAACATAACTACCACTTGAGTAAAGCTATTAATCTTATGACACAGATTAAAGGTAATAAAACCATCTACTTTATCATAAGTTTCTTTTAGCTCATTCCACACAACAAAAGCAGAAGTAGAAAAAACTTGACCTAAATACAACTCATCAGATATAGAACTTAAAATCCAAGTAAGCACAACAAAATTACACCAATCATACTGCCTACTCAAAACATCATCAGACATATCTTTTTCGAGACTACCATCAATAAAACCAATTTTGTTTTTAGTCTGTAAAGCAAGTAACATAGCACACCTCCATACATTATAATTTTCAGTTCCTTTCAGCTTAAAGGTAAGGAGAGAAGTGGTGTTAGTATCACTAGCATGCAAAAACATAGGGTCACTAAATTCAAGATTATTAACCTGAGTCATTTTGACACTGCCACTAGAAGCGGGTTTATCAGAGGCACTCATTCAAACAATCAAAAACACACATGACAGAAACGAATAAACAATCACAAAAACAGAAACCAACCAACCACAAATGCAGAATGTAATGCACCCTAAAGATCAAAGTGTGTATTACACCCTATACTGTTCGTTCAGAGGCCTACTAAGCAGGGACTCAACACAAAGATCTCTCTTCTACCAACAAACACTTAGTACAGAATGAAAAATCAACAACCACAACCAACCAATAATCAAACCAGGCAAACACCTCTGGCACCAAGAACAACAACACAACCAATAATAACACCAGGCACAAACCTCTGGCACCACAACCAACAACCAACAGAATAAAGAGAGAAGGGAGGAGGACTTATAGTGGGAGCACAAGAGCACCAGCAACAACAAAAAACAAAAAATACAAAAGCAGAAGGAAATTATACAGACCAAATGAATAAAATATGGAATAAAAGAAAAAATTAAAGTAACAGCAGCGGAAGAATTACGGACACCAACTTGTTCTGGAACAGCCAAGAACACCAACAGAGAACTCGAGAAGAATCCCCAAAAATTAGGGTTTACCAAACCCTAGATCTACCAACAATCCTAGATCTAGCCTGAACAGAGCTCAAACCGAGATCACGGACCCAATAGAACATCAAATCCAAAACCTAAATCTACAGATCAAGATCCAGAAACCCTAGATCTAAAAACACTCAAGATCCAGAAACCCTAGAAATCGAAACCTTAGATCTAACCAAATCGATCCGTGAATCCAATCAAGTCGTATCCAGAGCACCGATGTTCTCTAATACCATGTACAAAACAACAATCTCAACCTCAATGAAACTGAAAACACCAAAACCTCTTGATATTAAACAAAAAACTACACTTACAGACACGACTAATAATCAATTGATTACAACTATTACAGACTGAATACTCAACCTCAAAGACTAATTAGGGTTTCAATATGAAACCCTAAAATACACGGTTAACTATGTGTTTTAGAGAGAGAAAGACTACAGACATCATAACCCTAAATCAACTGAATGCGACGTATTTATATTGCTAGTTTCCATAGACAACCTCCAACGTCCAAATAATGACACTCTGACCCTTCAAGCTTTATTCCTTAATTTCAGGTACAAACTTAGACACCAAACTATCAGACATTATCATTTTCAGTCCCTCAACTATAATCTGCACAAAACGCTTTAAGTTAGAAAACGGTTTAGACCAAGTTAGGACTGTTGTCGGTTTTATCTTTTGAACAGTTATTAAAAAGCAATGTGTATTATGTTTTAAATATATAAATAATGTGAGTTTGATGATATTAAATGACGATCATTGTTGAAAGTGTTAAGTCGATTTCAATTATTTTTGGTGTTTACTAACATAGCGTTGAGTTGACAATAATTCACCAATCGATTCTAGAAAACCATTAAAAGTGGTATGACATCATCGAAGTTAGAGTTTTGTTATTATTACATGTATATGTTGATTGTACCTTTATTGATATAGAGATAATTTGATTAATGTAGAGCCATTTAAAGTTTAGGATCTAATAACTAAGAATTAAATATAAAATTCTATTAGAGGACATCTTTGACATTTAGCAATCAAAATCACCATTCTCTATATCTCATTTTCATCATCATCGATCTTCATCTACAATGGATTCCGAACAACTAAATAGCGATTCATACAACAATTCATTTGAAAGCCATATGTCAATTACATGT
>CAJVGC010000582.1:63865742-63957520 GCA_910822075.1 Senecio squalidus
TAAAACATATAAATAAGGGCTTGTAACTCACGGATTGCGAAGAGATCGGAAACTTGGAATACGGTCGGATGTATAAGCCGGGAATCACGGATTGCCTAATAATACCAAGGTAATTTAATGAGTTTATATTATTTGGTTCTTATATAATAATATAGGTAATTGTCATTAAAGTGTAAGTGTCAAAATAGTCCAAAGGTAATTATCGCGTATTGTCCGAAAGTCCGATTTAGCGTTTTAGGTCATTATATCTTTAAGTGTTTTGCTCGCTGAAGTGATTTGCAATTTCCGATGAAATTTGGGCAGCGCTTCCGCGCCCAAACTTCATATCCAAAAATTACAAATCAATTCCGCTCACAAATCACCTAAAATACAATAACACATATAATATAGTTCATTAAAGTCCAAATAGTCCACACAAGTCACTTTTATAATGAGTTTTGTTTATCTCAGTCCCCATAAGGTTTTGGTAAAAGTCCAGAATGTATACACAACTTTTAAACGAGTAAAACGACGATTTTCGGGAGGACAGCAGCCCGGTGCTGCGCACCTGGGCACAGGTGCGGCGCACCTGGCTGCTGTCACAATCCCGTTTTGTGTTTTTCTTGCTAAAAACGTTTTGTGACTTATAGATCTTGACATGCAACCAGTGTATATCATAGAGAATGAAGTTTTATCAGTTTTTAAACAACTTTAACCCACAAAAATGTAGATCTAAACACTTTTTAGTTAAAAATCGTTTTTGTAAGAAAAGTGACATAAAACTCTATAGAAACCTTTCTTTGTTGTTTAGATTGAACATGCAATCAGTAGATATTATTTAAAACAACATTTTAACAGTTTCAAACTCATTTTTATCCACAGATTCGTGGATCTAAAGAGTATTTCGGTTAAAAACGTTTTTGACCGTAAAAAGTCATAGATTTATGAAAAATCGGATTTTTAACCGTTAGATCTTTCATGCAAATGAATATTAGTGTAAAAATAGTAAAAGTATAGAGATCTACCGAAGGAAAACTCTAGATGAAGAGTTTTGGCCGGATTATTGCTCCAAAAACGTTTACAACCGTAGTCCTTTTGATAAAAACTATACCCCTTTGCTTCTATTAAAGTTTAGAACGATTTGTATGGATGGAAAAGTGTTTATAATGGTGAAAAGTCACTGGAGATATGGGTGTTCTTGAGAGGATTTGAGAGAAAACTAGGTGTGTGTGTGTTTTGTTTTAGTGAGAAATGAATAAGAAAATGGAAAAGTAAAAGTAAAAGATGTATGGGGGGTGACAATCTGTCATGGGGACAGGTAAAGGGCAGTAATTGCTCGTTTTCTATTGGCCCTTGTGGGTGGTGAGTGGTAAAAACGAGTAAGGGACCAAATTTGTAACATTTTTGAAATCTGGCAAAGGGGTGCGGCGCACCACCTCACTGGGTGCGGCGCACCGGGCCATTTTTGGTCACTTTGAATTTTCGTTTTTGCGTTATTGCTTCGTTGGACCTTTTTGTTAAATATGAGTTGTTAAGTATGATAAGTTATGAACTTAGGAAAGTTCAATTGGTATTTTCTTGGTATTAGGACTTATAATTTTGATTCCGGAAATATTTCGACACTAGTTCCGATAAAGTATGGATTCAAAAGTCACGAGTCAAATAGAGTGAACGAGACAAAGAGGTAACTAACGTTTCGAATTTAAATCACAACAGAGTAAGTACCTGGGTTTTGACGGTTGTCACAATCGATCTTAGAGAAATAGCAAGAACCCTGAAGTTGATCGAATAAGTCATCAATACGAGGAAGGGGATAACGGTTCTTCACAGTCAACTTGTTTAACTCCCGATAATCAATACATAAACGCATGGAGCCATCCTTCTTCTTAACAAAGAGAACAGGAGCACCCCACGGGGAGAAACTAGGACGGATAAAACCCTTATCGACCAGTTCCTGAATTTGTTTCGATAACTCGAGCATCTCGGAAGGAGCCAAACGATACGGAGCTTTAGCAACAGGTGCAGCTCCAGGAATAAGATCAATACGAAAATCGGTTTGTCTCTGGGGAGGGACTCCAGGTAAATCGTCGGGAAAAACGTCAGAATACTCGCGAACAATCGGCACACCATCAATCTTTATCGCAGAGTCTTTCTTCACCAAGTGAGCAAGATATAAAGAACAACCCTGACGGACGTACTCGCGAACTTTCAAACAAGAAATAACTTTAAGGCGTTTCCCAGCCTTGTCTCCGTGTACAATCAACTGATCTCCATCCGGCTTCTGAATACGAATAAGTTTCTCATAACAGACTATTTCTCCTTTATGCTTCGCTAACCAATCCATACCGACTACGACATCGAAACTACCGAGTTTCATAGGAATAAGGTCGATAGAAAAAGGAATATCGGCTAATACGAGGGGAATATCACGAATAACTTCTCTAACACAAGCACATCTACCATCAGCTATTTCTACCTCATAAGCAGGCTCTAAAGGACTAGAAGCACGGTTTACTAAGGGGCGGAAATCACTAGATATGAAGCTTCTATCGGCACCCGAATCAAATAATATAAAAGCAGGATAATCGTCAACAAGAAATGTACCAGTGACTACGGTAGGATCCTGATAAGCTTCAGCAGATTCCATAGCGAAAGCTCGGCTCTTAGCAGGATTCCCTCTAGCACTAGTACCAGCACCAGGAGTAGGAAGGGAAGTGGATGATGCAAGCTTGGGACACTGCTGACGGCGGTGACCCACTTCTCCACATTCATAACATGCTCCAGCAGATCTTTTACAATATTGCTCAGTGTGGCCTAACCTCTTGCAGCGTTTTTTAAACCCAACACGCTACGTTTGCCGCATGAGCACTACCACAAGTGTCACACTTAGGGCGCACGCCCTGATAACCAGCTCCAGCACTCGTCAACGCATACACCTGAGGATGTTGAGGTCTCTGATCTTGACTACGGCTTCTCTTCCTCGAATTACCCATATTTCTTCTGTCAGATCGACCAGAATCTCTTCGGTTTACAACCGGCTGTAGAGTACCAGCACGGATCGCACTTGCGGTCAGCCGACCAGCAATATCGACCGCACTCTGAAGAGTACCCGGATAGTTGGAGATAATGTGATCTCGCATAGTTTGGGGCAACCCATGAGTAAAGCGTTCAATCCTCTCATTCTCAGTGCGAACCAGACGAGGAGCCAAAACACACAGATCATAGAATCTGTTCACATACCCACGAAAATCAGCACCTTGCATAGTTAGGTTCCATAGCTCATTCTCCAATCTTTGCGTCTCAGATGACGGCACATACTCTTTCTTCATCATGACCTTCAAGTTTTCCCAGGTCATCAAGGTAACAGCAGCTCGACCCTGAACCTTCTTCACAGAGTTCCACCAAGTGAGGGCTTTACCCTGGAACAGATATGTAGCATACTTAACTCGGCTCTCTTCAGCACATCCCGATACATCAAATACAGACTCTATCTTCTCAAACCATTGTAGGGTAGCAACCGCATCTTCAGTACCCCTAAACTCAGTAGGTTTGCAGTCCAGAAAGGTCTTATACGAACAGCCTCGGGGTGGATCTTCAATCACAATACTTGGTCCACCGACTCCTACGTGCACTGCTCTTCCCACATCGGAACCATCGCGCCCAGACGCCATACCTTCTGCTCCAATATCTTGCATCACAGGTTCTTCAAATCCTAAGTCAACATCTTGCACTGGTGTCTCCTTAAGTTGTGAAACAATCACCGGTATAGCTGCTGCGATCTGCTCCGCAATCAACTGACTGATGTTCGGAGTAGCAGAAGTAACATTGGGGATAGCAGTGGTATTCTGAGCAGTAGCACCCGCTCTAGTACTGGCGCGACCTCGCCTTGCCGACCTTCTCTGAGCAGGAACGGCAGGAGTAGACCTAGTAGAAGTTCTCTTAGGCGACATCTTCTACGAATATCAAACGGAATAAATCAGAACGATAAACTGTACGTGCAACTAAAACAAGCAGGCCTCAAAACATGAAAAGCAAAATAAAAGCACACATAGCATATAGATCACATACAGGCCCACATAAGAAGGAAATTGCGCACATAGAATAAATCAGATAGGTCCAAAAGCCTAGGTCATAGTCTAAGTGATTCCGTAAGGTCACTTAGTTCGCTATAACCATTGGCTCTGATACCAACTTCTGTCACACCCCGCATAGAAATGGCGGAACCGAGGTGTACAGTGTATACGGTATCAGAGATTCAAAGGTTACATCAAACATAAATAAACCAAACATCGTCAACATAGATATAAGAGTTTGAAATAGAATACTTATTATAATCATCCGAATATCAAAATATGGCTACAGAGTTTGGGAAACTAAGGAATTACAATAACAAAATAAATTCCAAGCAAAAGTCCCAAGTAGCCAAGCAAGCATAGCATCAAAATTGAGTAACCTCAAATCCCTGAAAAGCGTTAAAATACGACGTCAACATAAAGTTGGTGAATTATTCGCAATAGTAAATAAAAACATAATGGGATAAGAGTTTCAATACGTTTCGACCCAAAAATGTTATGATTTGAAGATAAGTCTTTTGAAAATAATGTTTCAAAATATACGTGAGGTTTACAAAACCTTTTGATAAAATACTCATACTTATACCATAAAATACCATAGTCATTTCATAAAATACCATACTCGTTTCATAAAATATCATAATCATACCATAAAATAAATACATACTGGATAGAATATCAGCTCTAGGAAATATAACATACACCTGACCCTTAACAATACTGGCAACTAACCCCACCTAGTGTCTCAAACTAGGTTGCCTCTAAATAATCGGTCATAACATTACTAACACGGACAGGGCGCACCATCATCAAATAGCGTGTTAGAAATGAGGGTTTGTTAGACCCATATAGCGCTATATATACGAACCGGCGGTCAAAAACTAACAGGTGTGTATACGGGGCCTTGTACTACCACATAGGCGGTACAAGTTTGGGTGAGATCATCTAAAGCATTCATATCCATATATACATACCATAATACATACATACCATAAAATACCTTTGTTTAACGCTAATCATGCCCAAAAAAAAGAGTAAAAGGGTAAAAAGGGCAACGAATAACTCACTGATAGCAAAGCAATCCAAATCTTTATATGTCGGGAAATACTACAATACCGTCAAGCTTCAACGTCTAAGTGCCCTATACATCACGTAAATAAAACATGTCTAAGTATCTCTAAGTCTAGTAGGGTTATGCCTTAATGATTAACGTTTTATACGGGTTTTGAAATGACCAATAGGAATATCGATATAACGGGATTATAAACGTTTCGGAAAGTCAACAGACTAGATACGTGATTCTCATACTTACGTGCACTACAAGTCACGTAAGTATCAAGTTACGTGTTATACAAGAGTTACGGGACAAAACAAGAAGTTACGGAACATAAGGGTCATAGTTTCGTGAATAAGATATCAATTACGTGACTTTCAAGTCAATTACGTGACTTAGAGAACCAATTACGTGAACAAGGGACTAGTTACGTGAACAATTACGCGAATAAGGGACTAGTTATGAAACTTTCAAGAGTTACGTGAACAAGGAGCCTAGTTACGTGACTTGTAGGTCACGTAACTGGCTAGTTACGTGAGGGTGTTTGTTACGTGATCTAGGGGTGTTAGTTACGTGAGTGTAATTGTTCTCTGATCAGTTACGTGCATGTAACTACAGTTACGTGCATGTAACTGAGTTTTTACGAAAAATACATTCGGAAATCGATTTCTGAGTGTTCTAGATGTCTAATTGACCCCAAATTGGAACCCTATGTCCAGAATACTAATAGGAACAATAATTTTCAATAAAATCTAAGTTTTGACGGTGAGAAGTGGTATTTTCGGGTTTAAATCAAAATAACAAAGTTTAGAACCAAAATGAAGTAATACTTACCCGATCGTAACGAATTTCGGAGGATAGATAGAGGTGATGATGGTGATCAATAATCCGGTCTCGGATTTGAAATTGGACGGTTGGATCGCCGGAAAAGTTAGAGAGAAGGTGGAGGTTTGTATGTGTTTTCTTGAGAGAGAAGTTAGAGAGAGAGTGTGTAGGTGGAAAGTGAGGATAGAGACAAAAAGGTTGGTGGGTAATAAGACAAAATTCTGGTAAGGACGAATTTTGTAATAAAATTTGGAATAGGACTAAAATTGTAATAGATTTTCTCCCGTAGGACTAGTTTTGTAATAAAATTTCCGAAAAGACTAAAAATGAAATACTTTTTAAACGTTAATCTTAATCATATAATTAAGGCATAATTCCCCTAAACTTATCATAAGAGCATACTAGACTTATACTAAGGCACTTAAGACTATACGTTCCCGACATAAAGATCCGAATCACAAACTATATACCCGATAAACGCAAATACGCATAAAATACAAATACGATACCCATAAAATACGAATACGATAAATCATAAATGAAATACAATAGGGTCAAAACACGAACAAAAATAAATAAAACGAATACGAGTCGATAGAATAATACCGTGAAATTCGCGAATGTCACAGTTGTCGTGGCTGTCGTCATGATGGGCTCTCTCTGTTGAGGACCTTGCTGTTGTTGAGAGGCCATAGGAGGAGGTACTGGAGTTGCCGTGCTGGCAGTCGTTGGTGGAATAAGATCAGTACGTCTCACATGCTTGAAACGTTTTGAAGCTTTCCCTTTGGCACTGACAATATCCCTCAACGACGTTCCTGCCGCTTTCCTTTTCTTTACCGGAGGACTCTGCTCAGTACTCAAAATGACATCGTCTTCATCTAGTAACTCAAACTGAGATGACGACGTACCAGTAACAGGAGAGTTAGCAGAAATCACCTCCTCATCGTCATCAGATCCTGGAGGCACAACAATATCCTCTTCATCTGAGTCACTCTCCGCGTGTCGCCATTTTCTACCACCGGGACATATGTAAGATGGATTGGCAAGATGTCCAATCAACCTTTTCTCCATGGGCTTCACGTCCTTTCCTTTGTACGAAGCATGCGCACCATAGTTGCATCATTCATATCGTCTAACTTGATTGCATCTTCATCGTTCTTTGGCAAGTTAGGAATCTTTGCATCCAGGATCATCTGCACAAATCTAGCATACATCAGATACTTATGCTTGTTCTTGATCTCCAAATTCTCCATCATGTGCTGTAAAACCATTCCTGAAAAATTAAATGGAATGTTCAACACCAAAGCAACCAACGCGCTTTGCATAGTCTCTCGCATTTCGTCATGTCCTGCTTTCCGAGGACCTAAGCAGTGCTGCAACACGTGGCATAGATACTTGTACTGTATGCTGAACCCTGACTTTGTGATCACTCCCTTTTTAATATCTCCTTCATACTTCATTCTCAATAACGACCCTCTGATCAAGTACACGTTCAGCCTCGTTGGCATTCTAGCTTCATCTCCAAAACCAACGACTTCTCGAATGACTTGCTCGTCAACCACAATATCATTCCCGAGAATTGTACTATGTATTTGAACCTTTCCATCTTGACGAACAACCTTAGAATTTTTCCAGAAATCTAAGATTTGAGTCAAGTAAGGCACATGCTCAGTAGAAATCGCCTTGAAAATTCTTGAACGCTTCAAGAATTGAATTATTCCAACAAACTTCTCGGCGTTACGGGTCGTTTCATCGAGATGAGCGCACATGTTATTCTTCGTGCCAACTATTAAACTAGCGCTTTGAGATTGAGATGATTCAGCCATTTTCTGCAAACAGAAGTTTAAACATCGAGCGCAAAACAGTTAGAATAAGATTCAAACGTTTTAAAGTTTCTATTATGCACATCCGTACGAATGAACAATTTCATTCGTACGAATCAACTTGTATCCGTACGAATGAACTGAACAAAACAGACGGATTACTTTTTGCACATTCGTACGAATGGCATAGCCATTCGCACGAATGAAGAACCTATTCGCACGGATGTAATCACATTCGTGCGAATGGAGTTCATCGAAACGGTTGGTTTTCCAAAACCTAGATTTTCAGAAACACTTGTTTTAGGTCACAAAAATTGCACCAGCATGTTCGTGATATCCCGATTAACTAAACCCCTAATCCAATTAACCCTTACAAACACATATAAGTGTCCAATTGATTCAAGTATTCTCGGACTTAGAGTTTAACAATTTATCATTCAAAACAGTCATTTTACCTTAAGTGAGTTATATGGTTGTGATCGCAATGAAAAGTTGCACAAGAAAACCAGAATCAAAAACTCTTTACCACACTTTTAAAAATTACTAAAATTTTCTAACACTTTCGGACGAATGAGATAATGAGGGTAAACAGCGCAAACGAATCTGAAGCATATATATACCCATTTCTCATTCGCACGGATGTGAAAGACATTCGTACGAATGATCCTTCGTTCGTGCGTACAGACAACAAACACTTAACCTTTAAGTCACCTTAGGTTCGCACGGATGTGATAATTTATCCGCACGAATGTGATTGATTCGCACGGATGAGAGATTCCTGACCATTTGTTACCTTTGCTTTGATTCGTGCGGTTGAGTTGTTGACCCGTACGTATGTAATGTACATCCGTACGAACGTGCTGTCGAAACTATAAGCTTCATAAATTTTACTTATCTTAAAAAAAACCATCCAGTAAACGTTAAGGACATAACAATTATCAATCCAACAAAAGAATAAAACTTTTAGCTCAATAAAATATAATCTCAAAAGATCCTAACCAAAAACTTCATCAACAATTATGACTTTATGAATTAATCTCTGTTTCACATTTAGGTCTCAAGTCACGACAAGTAACCGTTAAACTAACAAAATGAAAAACAAAGAAAACTAACAACTAAAAATTAAAAATCTTTTTGTATTTTTCTGTTTTGGTAAATCAAAAGAAATTTTAACTACGACAAACTACTGAAATAACAACTAAATAAAACTGAAAATTTCACATTCTTTTTGTGTTTTTCGAATAAGGGATTAGACTGATACTGAAACATAGCATTGTCATTCAATTTTCGTAGTAACTATGAACATGTCAGTTGACGATTATTGGTATATTTGTCCTCTTAAACTTAAACAAACATTCACTTGACATTTTTCTTTCAAATGGTTATCTCGCTAAGATCTCCCAATATTTTGAACATTGAAATCAACACACATATTGAATTTTAACAGTCATCAAAATTATATCATAATTAGAATTGTATGTATGTTCGTGTATTTGTCCTCTTAACTTTTCAGCCTTTTCAACTCTATCTTCATAAATATCAAACGTAATATCATAATATTTATTTCGTATGTCAGTATACCATCCACTGCACAGGAAATAAGGACCTGTGATTCTTAATCGTTAAAACGTTCAATTTACACCATTCAGAGAATAAGCGCTTCGTCACCCTTTATTTGGAATGCTCGAGTTATGATCATTCTTTCGACCTTATAACTCTGTTCATCCATCAAGGTATTTTTGAAGTCTTTAAGTACTTCTTCACCCTTTATTTGGAATGCTCGAAATATGATCATTCTTTCGACCTTATATTTCTGTTCATCCATCAAGGTATTTTTGAAGTTTTTAACTTATTTCTTACTATGTATTTGATCTTGAATAGACTGAGTCTATTTTGGTGTTCACATAATTTCTTTAAATTCTTTGATCGTGATCAAATCATTTTAGAATGTTATCCCAAAATCACTGAAATGGTCCTTAATTGCTTCAACAAATACTGACATACTGTATTTATTTTCTGATATTACGCCTAATATTTACTATCATCAAATTGATCCAGCGAAAAGCCACAAACACTACAAGACAAAAGCTAATCATAATATTTTAACAATTTAATTTCGACTGTTGTGTGTTGTTTACATTGTTCTCAATTGTTATTGATCTCCAGATATCATTTAGACAGTCTTTGAGACATATCCATAATGATTTAAATTAAATTAGATATCTGCGACAACCATTTTTAAAATTGATTAATTTTCGTCAAGTTTCAGTGAGATAAGCCTACCAATATATCCTACAACTGACATGTATAAACATTACGTTCGGCATAATTTTGACAATTTACATGTTCAGTTTTAATTCAGTATTTCCTCACTTCCCCCGTTTTTTTTTTTTTTTTTTTTTTTTTTAACTGACTTAAGACTATTTCTCCCCCTAAAATGCTAAAAATAAAAATCTTTTTGTATTTTTGAAATTTTATAAAAGTAAAAGGAAGAAACTAAACGAATAAAATAAAATAAGAAAAATTTTAACGTAGTATACAAAACAATGACGGTTACTTGTCTGACTTTACTTCCTCTTCAATCACATCACTTTTCTTAAAAACACCATTTTCAAGTAGTAAAATCCAAACCTAGACTTGTCAAAGGCCTTTGTAAAAATATCTGCTTTTTGAAACATCGTTTCGATATAAATTACGTCAATTAAATGTTTTTCAAAGCAATCACGAATGAAATGATATTTTACGCCTATGTGTTTGGTTTTAGGATGGTGCACGAGATTCTTAGTGACAGCTATGGCAGCAGAATTATCAACATAGATAGGAGTAGTAGTGATAGACAAACCGTAATCACGCAGTTGTTGTTGAATCCAGATAACCTGAGAACAGCAACTAGCCGCAGCTACGTATTCAGCCTCACACGTGAACAATGCTACAGCGGTCTGTTTCTTGCACTGCCATGTGATGAGACGCGTTCCGAGAAACTGACATCCTCCTGAAGTTGATTTAGCATCCTTCTTGCAACCTCCATAGTCCGAATCACTGAAAGCAGACAACTCAAAATTATCATCATTAGAATACCAAAGACCTAAATCTGGAGTACCCTTTAGATATTGCATAATTCGCTTCACTGCTTGAAGATGAATAACAGTTGGTGCTGCTTGGTATCGGGAACACAAGCACACAGGGAACATAATATCTGGACGAGACGCGGTGAGGTACATAAGAGAACCGATCATGGAGCGATAGAGTGACTGATCAATTAGCTCCCCCGTAGCTTCTGGTGATATCCCGTGATTCACCGATAAGGGAGTAGAGGCTGACTTCGTTTCTGACATTTCAAACCGTTTCAAAATGTCATTGACATATTTTGTCTGATGAATAAAAATTCCCTCTGCAGTTTGATCTACTTGTAGCCCCAAAAAGAACTTAATCGGACCCATATAACTCATTTCGAACTTGCTTGTCATCACCGCTTCAAACTCTTTACATAACTCTTGATTTGTAGAACCAAAAATGATGTCGTCCACATACACTTGCACAAACAGAATATCTTCACCTCTTTCCTTAATGAACAACATACAATCGATGACACCTCTACGAAAACCGTTGTCGATCAGATGATTAGCAAGTGTCTCATACCAGGCGCGCGGTGCTTGATGCAGACCATAAAGTGCTTTATCAAGAATATACACTTTATCCGGATGTAATGGGTCTACAAAGCCTGGTGGTTGATTAACATACACTGTCTCTCGAATATTCCCGTAAAGAAAAGCGCTTTTAACATGCATCTGGTAAACAGTGAACTTCTTATAAGATGCGAAGGCTAGAAAAATACGAATTGCCTCCAATCTTGCAACCGGAGCAAACACTTCATTATAATCCAGTTCAGGTATTTGTCGAAAACCCTGAACCACTAGCCTTGACTTGTTCCTGAAAATTATACCCCGATCATCCCGTTTGCAGCGATGGACCCAACGACAACCCAGTGACTTGGCACCTTTTGGCTTAGCGACAAGCCTCCAGACACCCAGCTTCTGAAACTGTAACAGTTCCTCTTGCATTGAGTTGATCCAATTGTCATCCAAGAGAGCTTCTTCAACGTTAGCTGGTTCAATATGAGAAATAAAGCATGCATGTGCGCAGTAGGTGACATCCCCAGATTTAAACAAATCAATGTAAACGTCGCTTTGAATCTGTCTTTTGGGTCGAGCTCCAGCCAGATAAGTTTCATAGTCATCAAAGTTTGTGTTTCTGCGAGCCCTTGATGATCTCCTGAGCTGACTTACTGGTTCTTCGGCGTTTAGATTAGGAGAAATCGCAACGTTAGGACCCAATTTATTAACATCAGGAGCTTCAACTTCCTCTTCATTTGCAATCGGCTCATTAATTTTAACTGAGCCATCAGAAGCTGAGTCATCATTATTTGCGTGAGAATTAGCAGGATTGTCTTGTGCATTAGGAGGAGTACCAGCTGTTGGAGTTACTGTATCTTGAGGAATAGGAATATCCAAGCCTTCGTTGTGAGAGTAATATCTTGCAATATCTTCATCCGAAAACTCAGGAAGATTAAATGACTCGAATAACGAATCATAGTCAAACATCCACGGATATCCTTTGGAGGGAATAGGTTTAGAATACTTCTGAACATCTACCTCATACCATTCTTCAATAGCTTTAGTTGTTGGATTCCAAACTCTCTTGTTAGGAGTGCTGTATCCCAGAAATATCCCTTCTACTGCCTTTTCATCGAATTTTCCCTCTGATTTACGCTTGAGCATAGTACACGGAGCTCCAAAGGGTTCCAAGTACTGCAAATTAGGCTTTCTTTTCTGCAACAATTCATAACAAGTTTTCCCATGACGCTTCACTACTAGCACTCGGTTTAAAGTGTAACAAGCATTAGCTACCGCTTCATTCCAAAAACGTACTGGCAGTGTCGAATCAGCCAACATCGTTCTAGCTGCTTCAATCAACGTTCTGTTCTTTCTTTCTGCAACCCCGTTCATTTGTGGAGTATAGGCTGCACTGAATTGCTGTTGAATTCCTCTGTCCTTGCATAAATCTTCCATCCTCTGATTCTTAAATTCTGTACCGTTATGAGTTCTAAACCGTCGAACCTTTAACTTATACAGTGTCTCCAAAGATGTAACTAACAGCTGAATATTCTCGAATGTTTCAGATTTCTCTCGTAAGAACATGACCCAAGATAATCGAGAATAATCATCAGTGACCACTAAACAGTATTTATCCCTTGCAACACTCGAATATTTGATAGGGCCAAACAGATCCATATGCAGAAGTTCAAGTGGAGTGTCAATGGTGTGGAACTTCTTCGCTTTGTGAGACTTTTTGGACTGCTTTCCCTTCTTGCATGAAATACAAGCTTCCGGCAACTGAAAGGTTTTCACATTAACTCCCATAACCAAATCCTTGTGCATCAGATGATTCATCTTTCTCAAACTAAGGTGTCCCATACGTTTGTGCCACAAAATTGATTCACGTTCAGTAGCTTTCGAGACAAAAGCTTGATGTTCAGTTGAATTCACAGTAGTCTTCGACATGTCGAGCACGTACAGATCTCCAACTCGTGGTGACGTTATAATAACCAAGTGCTCTGGAATCACAAATTATTTCTCCATGATGTAACACTGATTCTCGTCAAAAATCACCTTAAACTTCTTGTCGCAAACTTGAGAAACGGACAACAAGTTGTTGACCAATGCCTGAACAAAATTTACTTTATCAAAGCTGATTCTGTTGTTTGCAACCAATCCCTGTGCAGAGATAAAACCTCCCTTATCACCAGCAAAAGAAACATAACAGCCTTTAATTGATCTGACATTTGAAAGTAATTTCATGTTTCCTGTCATGTGCCTAGACGCCCCACTATCAACAATCCAGGTATTCTTGATAGGATCATACACGACCTGCACATCAAATTGAAATTATTAGTTCCCAATGCAAACCCAAGCCTTAATAGCCTTGGGTTTTCCATCATCACCTAAGAACTGTAAGTCAACCCATTGTCCCTTGGAACTATCGGGCACGTTTGAAGGTCCAGCACCTTTAGTTTCACTCTTAGCTTTCCATGACTTTGATCCATGAGGGGCACGTCTGACATATATATTTGGTGATAGTGACCGTTTTTCAATTTGTTTAACAATAAGTTGCTGTTTGGATTTATCAGCAGGAAACAACTCACTGTTTTGTTTTGGAAATGATGACATATTGTTTGAAAATCGATTTCGATTTGGGCTTGAAAAACGATTTCCAGCGGACATTCTATTGTGGTCAACATTATTCCTAGGCCTTTGTTTCAAATTTGGACAATTATAATTAACATGGCCTTTCTCCCCACAATCAAAACAAGTTCTCCATTCGTTAAGATTTTGAGAACTTTGCGTCATTCTTCGGTGGTGTGTAAGAGGTTTGGAGAACATAGCATTAGGACGCATGAAGCCGTTATGTTGTTGAATATTTTGTGGCTTCAGGGGATTTGTGGTTGTCTTTCTCCTATGAGGTGGTATGAATTTTCCTTGATCAGTTTCTTTTGTCTCAACTGCGATTGATGATTCTCCGATTTTGACAAATTTTGGTCCTTTAAATTCAGGTCTTTTCAAAATTCTAACTTGTTTAGGTTGACTTGAAGTTTTATTCGGTAACTTATAACCTAAGCCCGTTTTATTTTGGAACTTGCGACCCAAATCCGTTTTATTAGGTAACTGACGACCCAAACCTGAACCCTTTTCTTCCTCATCTGAGTCAGAAACCCAATCTTCAACCAATACAGTTTCTTTCAACTTTTCGTTTTCAGCACTTTTAGCATTTGAAGTATCTTTGGGACTGACAGTAGGTGTTTGGACAATTGGTGTTTGGACACTAGGGGTTTGAACAACTGGGTCAGGTTGTTGAAGAATGAATTCAACATCCCCTTCCTCCTTTGGAGCCTTAATCAGTTTGTTAAAAATGGGAGGTGGACAAGCTTTGTAGTCAACCCCTAGTTTCCCTTCCCCATTCTCAGGACGTTTTTCTTTCAAAATGTGATCCAAAAGATATGATGCAGTGGAATAACTTCTAACTTGTTGATTTAAAGTTTCAAAACTGATTTTAATAGAAGCATTTTTTCACGTTTAAGGGCATCAATATCTTTTAAATATTTGTTAATTGAGTCCTGTTTGTTTAACAACGCTATTTCCAAATCGCTTACTTGTTTTGCCAAAAGTTTGTTCTTTTCAGAAAACAGTTTTTCATTTCCTTTAACAATCTTATTTTTACGAAGTTCCTCAACAAGATTGTTATTTTCCTTTGTTAGCTCATTTACGCGTTCATCTAAAACAAAACACTTAGAACAAGAAGTGATTTTAGTTTCAGATTGTACCTTAGAAGACTCTGCAGTACCAGCCATCATTGCAAACTCTCTTTTAGTCACTGGTGCTTCTGATTCCGCCGAAGATTCCTCAGATGATTCTTCAGATGTAACAGACTCCTCCCCGTCACTTTCTTCATTCAGATTCAAAATCTTCACAACGTTGACTTCAGCATCAGACTGATTGTCACTAATTTGAAACTGCCAATCCAAACCTTCGTCAGATTGAAAAACTAAGGCCTTAACATCTGAATTTTCTGTGCCAGTAGAAATATTCGAGCCATTCGTCACCAAAGCAGTATTCTTGATCGTCTCAGGAGCATTTCTGTTTACATTCCTGTTTTGTTGATCTCTGAACGGATTCTGAACAGTTCTTGGTCGTTTTGGCTTTTCACAGTTACGAGCAAATGACCCTTTTCTCCACAGTTGTGACAAGTAATGGCTGGCATGTCGAAACCATACTTAGTTTCCTTGTTGGCTCCGATTGTGTTACCAGTCTTTTTCACATACTCTTTTGCGCTCCTAACAAGATTAGCGAAACCCCACATAATGTCGATTCGTTCCATCTCATCACGATCAATCTGCTCATAATCCTCCCCAGTTAAATGTATATTTCCAATTTTACCCTGCAACAACGTGTCATAGGATCCTACTAAGGCACTCAACATAGCCATATCTTCATTTACACCATCCAAATTTCCTTTATGAAAGTGCTCGATCTTCAAACTTGTAAATGTTGATTCTGAAGTAGCTTGAGCTTGAGACTTCTGAACTGGAGTACTTTGACTTGAACTTGAGTTTGAACACCCTGAATTTCCTGAATGACTTAAGGAGTTAGCAGAAAACGATGTCTTCAGTGGAGCATGAGTAGGAGTGGCTGGAGTGGGATCAGCGTAGTACAGCGAGGGATCTTGAGTGTGTCCCTTTCTTTGAGCACGAAACTTGTCATCTTGCTCCTTCTCTCTTAGCTTGGTAAATAGATCATTCAAAGTTGTGCGAGCAAGATAGCCACTTTCCTTTAACATCTCAATATACCCATTCCAGCTGTCTGGCAAAGCGTCAGCAAAACATTCTACTCTTTCTGCACCAGTTGTAACCACTGAATATCCGTTCATCTCACTAATCACTTGTTGAAAACGTCTGATAAGGTCGAACAGTGATTCTCCTTGTAAGCAAGTAAAATTATCAAATTCCTTTTTCATTGCTCTTCCCTTCATTGACTTCAACTTGTTGTTTCCCTCACAGTCCAATTCAAAAGCATCCCATAACTGTTTCGATAACTTGTATGTCTTGTACTGATGAAACACAGATCTAGGAATAGCCTGACATAAATGAGAATAAGCCTTTTTCTCAATATCGTAACTCTTCCTTTGTTCCTCTGAATATCTATGAATGGGAATAGGGTCTCCATTTTCACTAACTGGTTCATTATATCCATTTTGAATCATATCCCACATTTTTGAATCCAATCCTTGGATGTGAATTTCGAATCGAGGTTTCCAGTGTGGGTAATCGTCCATTGAAATGAGTTTTGGGACCTTGTTTATACTTCCAGTTCAACATCATTTATTAACATTTCAGACATTTTAGAGTTGGTACTAGCCATAGCGGATTCCATTTTAAAATTTTAATTTAAAAATGTTTCTGGTTCGTGCGAATGAATTGCTGCTACGTGCGAATGAGAGAGATTCGTACGAATGAGACATAAAACCTAAACTCTATACGAATGAGCTATTCGCACGGATGAACTGACAGATACGCACGGATGAAAATCTGATTCGTACGGAGGAAACCTATTCGTACGAATGAACTAAACTTTAAACTTTTTCAACAAAAACTTAGGTTCGCACGAATGACACTTAGATCCGCACGAATGAAATCCTATTCGTGCGGAGGTGAACTTTTTAAGAACTTGGTTCGTATGCGCCGCTGAAACTTTAGGGTTTTGCTAGAATTCGATCTACAACTCGATTTTACTCACCAAAACGATTCCTATTTGTCCAGATCTTAATCTAAACTACCCATAAACGTTTTAAGATAATAAAAACAAGGTTTTGAACGTAAAATTCCAAACTTTAAGAATCAATCAAAAACGAAAAATCTTAAGAATCGCTAGAAGAACGTTGATTTCTACAACCAACGCTCTGATACCACTTTGTTGGGGTTGTATGGATCTTAATACGTCAACATTATATCAATAGACTAGCGGAAATAACCTATCGATTATCTAGCGAATATATAACCTTCGGAAACGGAATCAAACCAACGATTGTTGATACGATCGGACCTAAGGAAGACTATTCGGATGATTGTTTATACGTTACTAACACTTTGGAATAACAATCAATGGAGCAGCAGCAATTCGGCACACCCACGAAACCCTAGCAAAAACCTTTTTAATGCAGAAACCTAGCTGGGTATATATAGGCCCAGCTTTTCATCCGTACGGATGTGATCTCATCCGTACGAATGAGATCCTATTCGTGCGGACATCATCCTCGTCCGTACGAATGTAACTAATTCGTGCGAATGTAATCTTCATGCGCACGAATATCATCCTTATCCGTGCGAATGAGTCTGAATATTGTTAAACATCACAAAACACATATTTGATTAATTCATACCAACGTAAACGTTCAAGCATATAATCAATCAAACATTCAATATCAATATTCAATCAAACAATACAAATACTGATATAAACGTTAAGTACATACGAATCTAGTAACTACATAAATTCACCTACATATTCACACAACCATTCATTTGAAAGCAATATGTCAATTACATGCATTCATTATCGAATTATGTATATGTTGGTTCCAACATACACACACGAGCCCTCCCTTGACCGGCCTCTTATTTAGTGTTTCTGGATTCTCGATAAGTATCTCCCTTACAACTTTGACACGAACATCTGTATTATAAAAAAAGGAAAAGATTTTGATAGGGGGGCTGTATTATTTCTTTTGAATCAGTGTACATTATTTTAATTGATCCACTTGCGTGCCTTCATACTTTCAGATCTTCAGTCTCTACTTAATTCCTATAAAAATTTTGCAATCGTATTTGCCCTTCTTAGTCATCTCAATCAAAATACTATTTTTAGAAATTAAAACACAAACCAAAACTCAAACCCTTTATAGGTTACAATGGCAACACCACTGTATATCACTCATAAGCTTTCATGTCGTCGGTTTGATCCTTTTTCGACCACGACTATCATGTCTCGGTTGTCACTTCGGAAATCAATCATTTTCAGTAAGTGTGCTAACCGAAGATATCTCAGTTCCGGTGCCCGAATAACAAGATCTAATATGTAAGTGCTTTGCAATCAAAAAAGTGTTAGCGGCACAGCTTGTTGCCCGCTTGCCTTCCGCCGCTTTGTAAATTTTTACGTTCTAAATCTTTTATCTATTAACAATATAATATGTTTTAACTTTACTTATGTTATTTTTAGGGAGTTTAAAGTCTATAGTGATAGTGGTGCTCAAGTTGCAGATCTCTTGCCTTATGGGGTTCATTTGCCTGAAAATTGGTTAGTATATTTACACATTTTATTTATTATCTAATCATTCGTTTCGTTTCAAAATAAATGTCCATTTTTCTGTATCACATTGCTCCAAAATAAATATCTACTTCCGTGTTCTACTTTTGTTTGCTTAACACTTTGATCCAAATTTACCTAAGCTTACAAACTTTTATATATTTGTGTAGGCCAGCGTGGCTTCCAGGAGTTTTATTGGCTATAGTTGTTCCGTTTTTCACAAACAAACTGGGCCCTTTTGGGAAATTCAAAGGTAAAATAAATATGTCACTTAACAATTCAAAAAATAAAAAACTAAATAGAATATCTAGAAAGTTTACTCAAGATGTGTCATTGGATTGGCAGCGGAACTCGACAAGGTAGAGGAGACCGTGGATAATGTGGCAGATCGAATGGAAGAGATTGCAGAGAAAGTTGAAGAATTTGTTGGAGATATTGCTGATGATCTTCCTGAAGGTAGCCAATTCCGAATGACACTTGAAAAAGTCGAAAATGTTGCTGATAAAATTGGAAGGGATGCTAGAATGGTTTCTGATATAGTCGACAAGGTAATACCAATCTAAATTTTATCTCACTTTTAGATGTATTGACATACATCTATAGAAGACGATTTACGTTTATTTAGACACCTAACGAATATCTTATATGTCATAAGTTAGAAAATTGCAATTTATATACCTTGCTTAATAATCTAGAAAACAACAATTTTCATTCTAAATAATATCTTTTGGTCGATATTGTCTTCCCAAGAAATTAAAAGTATATAAATGTTTATAGATGAATAAAAAAGACACAACTTGCCTTGCAAGTGGAATAGGTATTAGATTGTATTCTGTGATCATTGTTCATGGATAAACTAAGGTAAAATATGTTATATATGTATAATAAAAAGATTTCATTTTTGTTATAGGGAATTTAATAATAGAAGGGACTTTTTTATGATATTTAATTTCTTATTTTGTCTAGTTTTTGCTAAATAAATGAATCATAATAAATTTAAATATTTACTAAACATAAAATGTGAATATAATCAAAGAGTTCTATAAGTGGTGGATTCAAGTCCCATAAAAAATTAAAGAAAAATGTAAATATTTATAGCATATATAAAATGAGCTTATAGCCTTGAATAATTGTGCAGATGGATGAAATGGAGGCAAAATTGGAGAGTATACTAGATAAAGAAGCTGAGAAAAAGAAGACTACTACGCCTACAAAATTGGAACCACAATAGTTCAATAAAAACTCTATGATATATGCATGTACAATTTCAATTCTGGAAGTCGATAACCTAGGCTTCGGGTAACTGTTCTTGCGACATGTTTTAAGGTTAATTTGGTTATGTTGCGTTGGCATCGGTTATTCATTCGATATTTACTGAATTTGATCAGAATTATAAGATTGATTAGAAATCTTAAGTTTTTTTTATATCCATATTACAAATGAGTGTTTGGTCTAATAGTATCAGTAACCCATCAAATTTATCATCGTGTGTTTAAGTCTCGCTTGCGACAAATATATATGTCAGTTTTTGCCGTTGAAAAAAAGGGAAAAATGCCAATCAAGGGTAATATAAAATCTTATTTATTAATATAGGGTATGTAAAAATATTTGGAAAAAAAAAAGATTATATAATCTAACTTAGTATTTTAAGAAATTATGTATCGTAATTAAAGGAAAATCGGCTATGAAATACAACAATTGAAGTGTTAAAAAATCATTTCACGTCATTAAAACTCTTACACGTATTATCAACAGTAAATAATCCGATTTCATCCGGTAAAATAACTTAATTTTCGGTAAATAATCCTTAAAACACTAGAATGGATTTTGTAATCCTTTTTTATTCAAAATATTTTTAAATACCTCACATTGTCAAAAATCTAATTTTATATTACATTCTTTTGGCTTTTTATCCATAAAAAAATTATCCATAGTTTTATAGCAAATATTATATTTACAAAAAAATCATGATAAATCCATGTGTAGCCATTAGAAACTATTTCAAAAGTTTGTAAAATAACTATAAAAGGTTTTGATCTTTGGATTTGATTTGATTTTTTTTCTCTTTGGCGATTGAGAAAAATGAATGAGTTCTCTTCAAAATTCAACTAAAATTCAAATTTCTTATGCATATGTGTTCAAAAGAAGGTAATATTCAGTCCTAACTTTTATATTCAATTATTTAAATTGGCTTGTTTGATGCAGGTTTGTGGAGTATTAAAGTAGAGGGACTGGAAGTGTCATTGTGATAAAAAGTGGTGCATAATTGTAGCTGAGTTGAGAATAAGAAGACTTGGAGGATCAAGATGTAAAGATTAAAAGTAGGAGGGCTAAACTGGAAATGAGGTGTATATATACTTCTTAAGCAACTAAGAGCAACATAATTTGAGATCAAAATTACACACACAACTGTGTGTAATATTGTGTAGCTTTCTTTCTCTAAAAAGTATATAATTAGGGTTTTTTATTAAAATCTGATCAAGTCTGATATTAGTCTAAGTCTGTTAGTATAGTTCTAAGGTGTAATTGATTGTTAGTTGTAAGGATTGTTGGTGATTCAGTATTGGTAATACGATTTGGATATTTTTGGTGTTCGTGTGTTCGATATGTTGTTTATAATTTTGTACATGGTATCAGAGCACATCGTTGCTCTGGATACAAATTGATTTGGTTCACGGTTTGATTTGGTTAGATCTAAATTTGAAATATAGGATTTCAAAAATTAAGGTTTTTGGATCACGATTGATTAGATCTAGGGTTCTGGATCTTGATTGGATTGTTGATTCATGAGCTTAATTGTTCTCTGTTCAGGCTAGACCTGAGATTTGTGGTTGATGGTAGATCTATGGTTTGGTGCTCAACCCTAATTTGGATATTTTTTGGGGATTCTTGTGGTGTTGGTCTTGGCTGTTCCAGAACAAAGTGTTTATCACTATTTCTCCGCTGTATTTTTTTGTGTGTGTGTGTGTGTGTGCTATCACTGTAAGTATTCTCTTCCTTACTGATTCGGTGATGCCAAAGGTCTATGCCTTGTGATTTCTTGGTTATTGTTTGTTTTGTGTTGTTCTTGGTTTTTTGTGTTGCTTGTGGTGTTCTTGATTGATATCTTGTTGTCTGTGTTGTTCTTGGTTGATAATGCATACTGTACTAACACTTTGTTGGTAGAAGCGAGGTCATTGTGTTGAGTCCCTGCTCAGTAGGCAGCTGAACCGAATAGTATAGGGTGCAATACACACTTTGGGTCCTTTAAGATTCATTGCATTTTCATTTTTTTTTATTTTTTTTTATTTTGTCGATTGTTATTTTCTGTTGTCTGCTGCATGGTTGATTCTGATAAACCTGAAACTAGTGGTGATACAAGTAAAAAGACTGAAATGACTCAAGTTAATAATTTGGACTTTAGTGATCCTTTGTATTTGCATGCTAGTGACACTAACACAAATACCTTGATTAATTGAAAACTTAAAGGTACTGAGAATTATAATGTGTGGAGTTGTGCTATGTTACTTGCTTTGCAGACTAAAAATAAAACTGGTTTTATTGATGGTAGTCTTGAGAAGGATACTTCTGATGATGTGTTGAGTAGACGGTATGATATGTGTAACTCTGTTGTGCTTACTTGGATTTTGAGTTCTATTTCAGATGAGTTATATTTGGGTCAAGTGTTCTCTACTTCTGCTTTTGTTGTGTGGAATGAACTTAAAGAGACTTACGATAAAGTTGATGGGTCTATCAGTTTTAATCTGCATCATAAAATAAATGAAAGGAAAATGATGGAATCAAAAGAAAAGGTTGATTATGGGATGACAGATGGATGAAAAGTGGTGTTAGATCTAAATCTTATCAAACCCACTCACAATAGGTAATTTCCAGGTTAAGTCACGGGTTGGAAAAGTTGTGGTGGTCCAAACGTTCGAAAGTGACGTTTTTGGCATGATCTGCCCGAGAGCCTGACTGCGTCGCAGTCCATGGTGACTGTGGCGCATTCCCCCTCTGACCACACCTACCTGCCGGTTGGCAAGGTCCAGCTGTCGGCTGGCCAACCAACCGGTTAACTATCCGTTAAAGAATTGGATTTGTAATATTTTTTTAACGTTAATTCTCGTTAAAGGACTAACTTTGTAATATTGATAACGTTAATGTTATTCCATAATCGAAGGCACAAACAGCCTAACTTAATCATACGAGAGTACTAACTAATCGACACTTAGGTAAACTAAAACGCTTCTGTCACGGAGGACGAAACAACAAATAAAATAAAACCCGACAAATTACATAAAGCGTGAATAATCACAAGGAAAATCAATGGGTCAAACCTAAGCGATAAAAATAAAGATAAACGGTAAACGGTTAATACCTCGAAAATACGAGATGTCACATATAAGGTGGAAATCCAACGTGGAAAACAGATCATTTTTGGACCAAAACCCTAGTGGAATTCCAACATGGCAGTACATGAGGCATAAGCTAACGTTGCCAACGTCGGCTATACAATTTTCATAAAAGTTTTCCGGTGCCGTCCATTTATGCTAATTCCGGTGAGTCGATGTCCATTCCGACCAAATTTTCAGAAAAAGCATATGGTGGCTTCGAAGTAATGTATAGCTAAATTTGATCATGGTGGTCTTGGATTTGGAAGCCTAAAAGCTTACAACCTGGCTCTTTTATCTAAGTGGTTTTGGAGGCTTCCGGTAGAAAGAGATTCTATTTTGGCTAACACCATTAATGACATACACGGTGATCTCGAAGGTACTGAATCTCTTTTCACCAATCCAAAAATTACAGGTGTCTTGGTCTATATTGTTAAACAGTTGTGGAGATTCAAGAAACTGGTATTTCTTTTTTCTCTTCCTTTTTGAGACAAATTGGTAATGAGATTTCTATATCATTGTGGGAAGATTACTGGTCCATTCAAACTAGCAGATAAATTCTCGAGACTTTATAAATTAATAAAGTATGCAAGTTTTAAGATCGATATTTACTCTCAAATTGTTAGTTATTCGCAATGGGAGTGGCGCAGAAACATAAGACCCGAGCAAGAACAAACTGACTTTGAATCCCTTAAAAAAAACAAATATTAAAATATCAAAGCACTTTGACCAATGAAAATGGTTGTTGGATGCTTCTAGAGGTATTAAGGTAAGTTCGATGCATAATAGGTTGGATATAAAATTTCCCCTTGCGTGCGGTAAAACTAAATGGAACTCGTATATCCCTAAAAAATTCAATGTTTTTATTCGGAGTAGGTCCCGACACGTAAAAATTTAGATAAAGAAAAATTGATATTAACTCATTTTTATGTCCGTTTTGTGATGGTTTTTATGAGAGTATAAAATCATGTATTTGTCGATTGCATTTGGGTGAAAGCGTTATGGATGAAGGTGTTCAAGGGTGGGGGGCTTCTTACTTCGTTTGGAGACAAAGCCTAATGATTTCACGGGGTTTGTCATGTCATTATATGAATAAAAAAAGATGTTTCATCCCCATAACTTGAATGCTTTCATGTCTCTATCTTCGTTTACATCATGAGTTGTGTGGAGGCTAGGCGAAAAATCTAACCTGATTTTAGTGTATGCTTTAAAAATATTCAAAGGCACCTTTTCAGTTGGATC
This sequence comes from Senecio squalidus, assembly GCA_910822075.1. Lineage (NCBI taxonomy): Eukaryota > Viridiplantae > Streptophyta > Magnoliopsida > Asterales > Asteraceae > Senecio > Senecio squalidus. The sequence continues at coordinate 63,890,022 of CAJVGC010000582.1, forward strand.
TCCAATAGGTGTAACAAAGTCTCGTCAGTTTGAGATAATTGGTTAGATAACCGGCTTCTAGATTCTAGAATTTTGTTGGCCCTGTTATGTAATGCGCTTTTATCCCCGAAACATCTCGTTTGTAGGGGCATTTTGGGTTTATATTAAATTATTTGGTGTTTAGAAAAGAGTAGAGTATAGCTAGATTAATTTATTTACCAGTTACTTTATATTTGGGATAACTTACATCTCGATACTCCAAAAAGAGAATGGAATTTTTGAATATGATTGGAGATTAATAGCCTACCAACTCCACATATTAAATATAGAGTAAAAGTGGTTTTAGGAGTATTGTTGGAGGTGGTCGTGCCTACAGATATAGAAAACGTATAATAGAATCCGAGATGAAATAAGTATTTAACCGTTACTATTACAAACAATATAAACACACCAATACAATAGTCCTCAACACATTATGTGTAAACCATTTCTCCAAAAAGGATTGAAATGATAAAAGAAATAATAATTTAAACCGACACGTTTTCCATCAACGAATTATAAAGTTAGGGGTTCTTCGATAACCTCTTTTCTCCACTAATGAACACGGCTGTTGAAATGTTCATCATAAGCATAATCTTGTTGTAACACACCTTGTTGAAGTGATCTAGGATAGTTGAATGAGTTCATAACATTACTAGTGGTCGTGTCGCTAATTAGCGAACTCATCTCAACCCAATCCACGCTATCTCCACATGTAATACCGCTACTTCTTCCACTCGTGTTTAGTTCACACATATCATCATATAATAACTCCTGGCCATTCAGTTTTTGTGGGTTGGTACTAGAATACATTTCATCAACCACCAATGGGAAAGTATCACTTTGTCCCTCCGGAAATGGAAAATTGTTATATTCGCTATTTAGCAACATTGAAGTCGAAGAAATTTGAGTACTGCTTACAATAAACCTATGAACATCTTGTGATGATGCCTGAAGATCAACGGAAGTGTTAGTTGGAAAGTGTGAAACCGTGTTGATGGATTGATTCCCATTATCATCAAAAGAAAACTTTCCTCCAAGCTTGACAAGTAGTTTTCGAATAGAAGCATGATCGTTGACAAAGCCCGAGTCTTCATTCGTGTTAGGGATAGATGGCATCACCGGAAATTCTGGCCAATAAGGGTCTTGACAATTTTTGCTGTCTTTACCACTAACAACTATGGATGATGGAATTTCTAATGGTAATCTACTTTTCTTCATTAGAAACTGTCCATTTCTGCTAGAAAGTTGATCTTTTCCCTTCTTACCCAATAGTTTCTTCTTCAGCCTTGTATTCCAATAGTTCTTTATGTCATTATCGGTTCGACCTGGCAATTGAGCTGCAATTATAGACCACCTGATAACGAATAGAGTTTATATATATGTTAGTTTCCAATGTACTAATTTGATATCCGGACATGTGTTGTTTTTTCTTAGCTTCATAGTGCCTGTTTTAGGGTTTGTTGATCAGTTTTGGCTTGTTTCTATTATATATCTCATAGTATTTTGAGCTTTTCATTTTCAGTATAACTTATTTTTTCTTCGAAAACTTAATGGGCTAATCAGTTACCTGCTCCCTATGCTAACAAAGAGGCTGCAAATTATTTGGTCTTCTTCTTCAGAGAAACCTCCATGCTTGATATTTGGCCGGAGATAATTTAGCCACCGGAGGCGACAACTCTTCCCACACCGCTTAAGACCTAATTATAAGTTAATAAACAAGCAATCAACATTAATACATAATTTTCTAAATAAATAGTCACACAATCCCCCCTAAAAACCTAGCCTTATTTTAAATAGTTAACTCTTCTAACACTTTATCTTTATACAAAAGATTAAACAAATTATCAATAAAATCAAGTGTTGAGAGATTATAAACATAAACATTAGTTACCGATTTTTTGAGGCAAAGCAATCCAATTACCGCCCGTGCCATGTTCTTCAATATACGCTTTAAGTGTAGCATCTTCTTCCGGAGCCCATGGTCCTTTCTTCACATTAGCTTTGTCACAACAAGGTGCTCTCCCCATACTTTCCACACTTCCAAGACTCCGATAAGTACAAATACAGAAAACTAGGAGTTATACCGATTGAAAAAGATCCGAAAAATGGAAAGGAATAAACATGTCTTCTAGAACAGCCATATGATAGATTATAAAAAATAACCTAAATTTTGTAAAGGGTATGGTGTAAAGACTAGACTAATGAATTTCAGGAATAAGGATAGGTTTTTCCTTCTTGTCTTTCATTGCAAAGAATAATTTGTTAATACATTAGGACTGTAACATTTTGGAAGTTTCCATGTTCACAATATTTTAAATTCACTGAATATATGACGATAAATTCTTTCCTTGTGGAATTTTATGCGTGGTACATTATTTAAGATATAAATAAGATTTCATGCTCAACTTTATCTTACAACCAGCCATTTTCTTGATTAAATTTCTTAGAAAAAAGGTGTATGATAACTATTATAACTAAAACTTTCTTTATTAAACTATTAAATTTCAGTCTGTGTGCCTTGTGATTTTAATTTAAGAATTTATAACTTTTTAGTGGCGTAAATGTAATAACGAAGACAGAAACTGCCATGTTCATAATTGAATTATCTTGTCCTAGTTTATTCTTTTCTACTTTTAAGGAGTTTTGTTTTTAACTCGTCGTCTAGATTAATTGTTTTTGTTTTCTTAAAGTTAAATAGAAAGCCTAGTTGTTCCGATAATGCCTAAACGTCCTTCTTATCACCCAAAACCGCACATCACAAATTTAGTCGGACAAAATCGGTGGATTAGATAATTATCTCTGTTATTACTATCTTCAATATAAAGATGGAAAATATAGAAACGGTTAAGTACAGGTCTACATATGCAGCGGTCTACATAATGTGGACACACCACCTCCAGTTCTGGTTCATGATCCAAGCTGTAGACGTTTCTTGTTTTTAGCTTGCGAGGAGAATCATAAGAGATAATTAATTAATTGTCGTGATTGTTAACATTTGATAGCAAAATACATTACTATTATACTAGGGATTATCTAGTACTTATTCCGTCCTAAATCAAATGTTATATTTCAAAAAACACACAAATTAGGAAGCTTAATGACCTGAGAATTGATCTTGACTCAATGTTATGTAATCCGGCCTGTGGTGGTGACCAGTGCCAATCTTTAACCAAAGCATGCCAAATCCGGTTCACATAATTAGTTATGCCTTATGATGTGGTTAGGATGGGCTGGTGGCCGGTAGCTGTGGAGAGAAAGGAACACCATCAACTTTTAGCATAAAAAACCTCCCTCGAGTCTTTTAGAATCAGCCAAAGTCTTATCCTTTTTCTTATATATGGATGTCTAGTTGATGCAAAAAAAACTTTAAGGGTTAAGTTGTTTAATCCGATAGTCTGTGTATAATTTCTGTTCTCTCGGTTTTTACCAAGTTGTATTTTTTTTCTTTGTTCCCTCTTTTTACTAACGCCTTGCTAGGGTTATTAATATTAAGAGTTTGCGGTTTAAAAAAAATGTAGTAACAAACAAGTATTTAGGAAACAAGCTAGACTACTACATTTCTAAACATGAATTATGAATTATCGCTTTATACTTGGGCTTGATGATCTAGGAAGAATTATTATTTCTTGTCCTACTTTCATGTAGCTCGGTTAACAAAAATAAGAGGTATTACAGCTATTGGAGAATAACGATACACCGACCAAGGCCACAACTTAAATGACATCTCAATTCTTATCCTTTGATCGGGCATATATATGAAGATTTTCAATAAATTGAGTAGTGTAGCATCAATTTCTATTTTTCTATACTATTGTAAACTTTTGATGATCTTTTTACACCCTGTGTTTTTACTCACGATCATATTACTGTAACTGATATATTGCAATAGAAAAGGTAACATTCCAACAAAATGTTTTTTTATCACGGTGGGGAAACCCTAATCCCCTTGTTTTTTAACCCAACTGACATCCCACTAAGGAGCGGTCTTTTTCGAACCTCGATTTAGACCCAAACTCCATTTATATGCGGAATAATAAAATAGATAATATGTAAAGGTGAAACTCACGATTTAACCAAAAGATTGAAATTATTAAGCTAACGTAATGATAAAAATACGAATAATATCAAATACAATTGATTAGAACGACTTTGGACCACTCGGGATGTTGTTACGCTACTTTCTCTCTCTAGAACCGTAACAACGTTTTCTCTCTCTAGAATCTGTTCCATTTATGACGGTTTGGTGAGGTATTTATATCCCAGAAACCTTGTTATGCAACCGCAACACCCGAAGTGTGTGTTGCGCCACTCTTGCTGCGCAACAAGCGTGTTGCCAGCGCAACAGTTGCGTAACAAGCCATAAATACGTGTTTTACGCTTTACAACTCGATCTATGTACAATTAAGACTTCACGACACATCCTAGATACAATACAAACTACAAACATAGACGTTTATGCTCCAACAGTTGCTTATTTCCATAAAAGTCCTACATGTCTTGGCGGCTTAATTATCCGCCTTGCAAACGCTAAAAATGGTAACATTGATAAAGATAATTGAAAGTTACAACGTAAAATATCATCAAACCAATTCATTGTTAGAAGTTATGCACACGGAATTAGTCGGAAAAAAATGACTTATCTGAAATCATATAGCACCATGTAACAAAAAATGAAAGCAAACAACACCCTTTTCTAATTAATAATAACTCCTAGACTTCACCCTGCCAAGATCCTAATTGATCAAGTTGTAATACCCTTTGCTAAATCCCATCAACGTATTGCCAAACTTGAAAGGAATCTCTCTTAGGGTTCCTTTAAACTCTTAAAAGGTATAGTACGTTTGCCGACATGCATGTGAGTTAACACCAGTTAATTTAAAAATATTGTAATACAAAATGACCTCACACATTCCAAGACGTCTTTACTTTTAGCTCAAGCTATTGTACTAATATTCCTTTTAAAGCAAACGAATTTAAAACATTCTTAGGATAATATATGCACTAAAATACATAGCTGATGAATGTTTTGGGATAAACCCTATACATTCAAGACATAAGATTCGTTTTTTACAATTTTATTGATATCCTATATGTTTATTCTTTGATTCATATGTGTTTAAGTTTAATTGCAAGTAATTGATGTATTATATAATGCGAAATTACAAATATACAAGAATTAGAGTGGGGATAAACGAAAATACTGTTGAAAATATGGTGTTAACAAACTAAACTTCCTAACGAAGTGGTAGTGTGGGCCTTTAGTACACCGTGGGGAGCTTACTTGAATGCTTCAGCGGATGACACATGTCAATAATCAATTTTCAGGCATTTAGAGTAACCGCCGGAGGATATGTATTGCTAACTTTTGAAAAGACTAGCCGCCACGCATATGGAAACCTGAAAGTCGATTAAATTATGTAGGTTGCTATGTAGTGTGAATAGCTTATAGATAAAAATCACAAAAAGATTTTACGTTTTTAGGTTAAGAAAACAAACAAAAAAATCAAAAAAAAATTATTTCTATGTTTATTTTCTTCGTCGTCACGTATCTTGCAAGATTATAAGTTTTTATCGCGTGTTTCCTGAAAAACTAAAATATTTTATTAGCTAGTTTAAAGAACAAAACATGCGTTTGAAAAGTGTTTCTCTGTAAGTTAGGAATAAAGAGTGTAAAGATGGGATCTCGAAGAGTTTAGCTACTTCTTGGAAGTCAAAGACTCAGAGCCGACCTTCGTGAAGCCGTAAAGCTTGAAGATGAAAACTCGGGGATCAAGAGATTCAAGTCAAGTTGATTACATACTTGTGGACCGTTGACGTCACTTTGTCAGAAGAAACGGAGTATTTCAAGATCAAGACTTCTCGAAGAATGAAGTTAAAGAGACAACTCTCGATCTCACGACATCAAAATTTTGAAGAATTCGGTCGAAAGTACAAGCTACATCAAAGGGAGAGTTTGTTTGAGCATATTCATCATTGATTGTAGTTTGTACTTCATATAGGATATGTCGTGAAGTTCATAATGTATTTAGATCGAGTTGTGAAAGTGTTGCACAACATTTATAAAATGCTACCCAACTAAGTGTTACACAACGCAACACTTTGTTACGTTGCGCAACACTTCCAAAGTGTTGCGTTTTTAAGGTTTTTATGTTCGCCTATAAATACTCCAACTTCAGGTCATAAATATAGCCATCACATCAGAGTTATTCAAGTGTTGCGCTACCTTAGGAGAAGAGTTGCGCAACAGTTGTTTGTGAGGGTCTAACACTACGCAAAAATTCACCTTTAGGGACTACGGATGTAGTCCCTAAAAACCCCGTTTGTAGTCCCGAAAAACCTATCGGGACGACATGTAGTCCCTACAAGCGTAGTCCCGTCTGCTCCGTCCCTATAGGTTTTTCGGGACGATAATTTTTTTTTAGGGACGACGCGTTGACCGGCCACGTCGACGTTTTTTAATGTGGGACAAAACCTTTCGGGACTACTCTATGTCCCTTGAAATTGTTCAAAAAGTCGATTGAAATATCTTTCGGGACTACAATCTGTCCCAAAAGATTTTTTCGAAACTTATACGGACAGAGTTTTCGGGACTACATGTAATCCCAAAAAGTTTTGACTTTTTCAACCCCATTTATTTAATTATTTATTTATTATTTATTTAAAGAATTATGTTACTATATTTTATTTATTTAATTATTAATTATTTTATTTAAATAATATATTTGATAAATCATTATAAAATATATTTAATAAATATAATTTCATTTTAATTAATATATTTAATTATCTATATAATTAAAAACATTTATTTTTGATTTCAATATACCAATACATAATTATAATTATATAAATACAAATATAAAAATCAATCAAATTATATAAAACTTAATATAAATAACAATAAATCTTCAATCATCAATCAAAATTTAATACAAACCATAAATCTTCAATCATCAATAAAAATTTCTAAATCAAAACCAAATATCAATTTATCATATACAAATTTCTAAATCAAAACTAAATTAAACTAAACCAAAAGCATGGTGGCAGCAGCAAGTGGCGGTGGTGGGTGGAGGGGGCAGCGGCCGGTGGGTCACGGTGGCAGTAGGTGGTGGCTGGAGGGGCAGCGAGTGTGGAGGCAAGGTGGTGGTGGCGTGTGGTGGAAGCTTGAGGGGGCAATGGCGCGGCGGCAGCAGGCGGCGGCGCGGCGGCAGCAGGAGGCGGCGGCGGCAGCAGGAGGCATTATTGGGTGGTGGCAGCTAAAGAGATGTGGTGGTGGTGGTGGTGGTTTTGATTGAGAAGAAATGGAGATAATGATTTGTGAAGTTTGAATCTTGGAGATAAATATTGGAGATGGTGAATGTGGAGATGGTGAAGTTTAGAGTGATATTAGACCTTAGATCAAGTTTTAATCAATGAATGGTATTATTTGTAAGGGGAAATGGTGGATTGATGATAGATAACACAAAAACAATTATAATAATAGAATGCTTTAAATAAAAATTTGAGATTATCTTAATCAAAATTAAATATATCAATCAAAGTGTCTAAATATTATTAACAATAATAATTTTTAATTAATTATCTAGAGATAATCTATAATTAATAATAATAATTTTTAATTAATTGCCCGTGATAATACGAAAAAATATACAAAACTAATGATATAAAAAATTTGTATGTATATAATAACATTAATTATGTTGCTTGGAGTTAATATTCAAACATTTTATACATTTAACAAATGATGGAACAAATTATTATCTATATTTATATCTATACTATATATATAAAGCATATGAAATGTTTTTTTTAATATTGATGATAGATAATACAAAAGAAAATTACAATAACCTAAAAAATTGTCTAAAACTAGTATTTTCACCCTAGACTACTAAAATGCACGATTACTCCATCAAATTTTCCTTGAGAAGGATTGTTGAGTTGAGAGATTCGGTCCAATCTCATAATTGGTCTGATATTCTAAGTTTGTATTTCTCCAGGGCAAATGATGCTGACCTCGGGCTTGCACGTATGATTAGCAATGTGAGTGTTTGGTTGGGTTATCAATAAGGATAAGTCAATTGAGTATTTAGAAATTAATTGGCTTGCACGTTCCATAAGTAATACGGTTAAAAAGTTAAAAAGGTGCATAAATCGTCTAAGTTTAGAAATTAATTGGTCTTTTCGTTCTTAAATATTAAACTTCATAATAAACTTATAACTTTTATTTAATCAATTACAAATTAATGATTATTTACATTTGAATAACAAAATGTTTATTTAACGCACATCTTTAAACGAGTCGATCAATATGTATGAAAAGGGTCGATAGCTAGCTACACACGTGACACGTACTAGCTCGTATAGTCAATGATTAATGGTGACCAATCAATTCATTGTTAATTGATCAATAAAACGCACACAGATGAATAATTTCAAATGTCATGTTTGTCTTTGGGGTTAGGGTTTAGGATTATAGTTTAGGGTTTAAGGGTTTATGAGGGTTATCGTTGTTAAAAGCTTCAGATTTCATGGTTAGGGTTTATGGTTTATCGTTGTTTAAGGTCTAACTTTAGGGGTTTAGGGTTTAAGGTATTTGTTAATTGAAATACGACACGTAAACATTTTCGATACCTTTCAGATATAGGTTTGTTTTAAGTATTGTTCACGTTTATCGTAAGTAGTTACGAGTTAAGGGTTTAGTTAGGTTCCTACAACTAACTATAAAATTAATTTACAATTATTATATATTGAATGCTATTATATGATATAATATATACAAATAATATCTTAAATAAAATCAATTAATTGATATTTATATTATATATTCGTAATTTAAATATATGATAAATAACATTTTAGTATAATTACTTTTAATAATATAATATATATTTTTTTTTGATATCAAGTAATAATATTTTAAATAAAATCAATTAATTGATATTTATATATTATATATTTTTAATTTAAATATATTTTAAATAACATTTTAATAATTATTTTTATAAAGATAAACATTTTGGGACTACATTTTAGGGTTTTTAGGGACTACATGTTGTCCCAAAAAGTATTTAGACATTTCAGTTTTTGGTCATAACCTTTTAGGGACTACACATGTAGTCCCCTAAAAATTCAGTTTAGGCGGCAACTTTTCCCTCCATTTTTTCACTAAGGTTACATTTTTAGGGACAACACTTGTAGTCCCTAAAAGCTTTGTCGAATTTATGTTCGTCCCGTAATATTTGTTTATCGGGACAAACACGTATTCCCGCCAAAATATTAAACCGAACACATTTATCGGGACAACAATGTCGTCCCGTTAAGTTTGAGCGCCAATTTTCCCTCCAACTTATTTTCGTCATGTTTTTCTAAAGACTACGTGTAGTCCCGATAAAGATGTAGCCTAATGTTTTGTCATCTAGTGAAGTTTTAGGGACAACGGGTGTAGTCCCTAATAGTAGTTTATCGGGACAGATAGGTAGTCCCCAGAAGTTTTGTACTCCAAGATATTTTTCGGGACTACGTGTAGTCCCGATAAATAAGTAGCCTAATGTTTTGTCATCTTGTGAAGTTTTACGGACAACGAGTGTAGTCCCTAATAGTAGTTTATCGGGACAGATAGGTAGTCCCCTAAAGTTTTGTACTCCAAAACATTTTTCTGGACAACTTGTAGTCCCTTAAAGTTTGAGCGCCAAGTTTTCCCTCCAACTTTTTTTCGTTATGGTGTTTTAGGGACTACTTGTAGTCCCTATAAATAGTAGTCAAAATTAAAGAAAACATAAGACTCTTTTTTTATCACGTAGTGAACTTTTCGGGACTACATGTTGTCCCGATAAACGTTGGCGTTGTCCCTATAGATTTTGGTCAAACTTTTGGGCAAAAAAACCCATTTTTTGTCGTGCAGTGGACTTTTCGGGACGGATTTTCGTAGTCCCGAAAAAGTGTTTGTCCCGAAAGGTAAATTTTTGCGTAGTGTAAAGTCTTGTAATATTGGTGTTACTTCGTATTGGTAACATTATATAAGCTTAATAATATCAATCATTTGAAAATATTTGTGTTCTTCACTATTACATATTCACTTATTTATTATTTCATGACTTATAAGTATTTGTGTCCAAACCGAGATCTAACGAGGATGACCAACAACCTACTCCCTGAATCCTGAAGAAACCAAGCACCATGAAAACTATTCAATACAAAGATACATTATATGAATACATTTTTGTCCTTTTATACTAGCACATCATACCAATTTGTAATAAATGTATATGTCTCGTTATTAGTAAGACATTCACTGAACAACCACGTTGTTAGAAAACTATGTTCTCGGTAAAACATTACATTTTATGTTGTGGTATTACTTAATCAATTATTTTAAGGAAAATAATATTATTTGTGATTTTTTGCAAAAAAAAATCAGACAAGTATCATATAATATAATATAAGTAATAAATATCCAGTTACAATTATTTTTTAATGGGCAAATATAATTGTGTAGCTTGTCATAAAATAAAACACTTTTGATTTTAATTTTGATAGACAGCCCATGAATAAGAATGTTACTAAAATAACCAAACTGCAGGAATGTAGCAGCTGGTGATCGAGAAGAGAAGTAACCTGAAACGGGTTAAAAAACAATCGATAGTATCCAGGATAGTAGAGATATTCTTCTTCTTGATGATGTTGGAACTTGGAAGGGGAACTAAGTAGCAAGAGTTCTAGTTGCAGTCGTCATCTCTCCAATGGGACTGTTTCACCCTCATATATCAAACGTAACCCACAACTCAAAACCTTTGTTTTACATTTTCTTCCTTTCTTATCAAATTGAAGTAGGATAGTGTCACCCGGTTCCACTACAAGTGTTTTATCATTTAGAGGATTAAACGTCACAAACATGTAAGATTCATAATCAAGGTCCGGTCTATAGAAGCAGTGAGTTGTTTCTTTCGTTTTATTCAGCATTGTAGGACTAGGTCTATCATGACAGTATTCGGAATGGGAATATATAATTGCACATATGATGACACCACATATTCTGTTCTCCAAGTGCTGCTGCATTGGTGCCACAAAAGATAAAACATCTCCCGTGTTTTTATAACTGCACCATTCAGGAACCTCCCTCGCAGAGTAACCGACGGCCAATGGTGTAATGAAGAATGATTCCTGAAGCAACATTCAAGTATTTCAAGCATATATTTGTGTTACAACCAGAACTACCTGCATATAATACATAATCGAAAAAGGCTACTTGCTTACAAAATACGCACTAGAAATATATGGATGGATTGCTTACCTGGAACAATTTAGAAGGAAAATTATCTAATGACCCACACCCGGTTGCGTTAATAAATTTCAAGTTTGATGGAAGAAGTGGAAGCAGCTCTAACTGAGAACAGTCATTCAATTTTAGGGTAACCAGTTTCGAGAGGTTGCTGAAGCTGTCTGGAAGGTAAGAAAATGTGTTCTTTGAAAGGTCTAGGAACTCTAACGATACCAAATTCCCAATTTCACTGGATACTTGTGTCACGTTGCAGCTCTTCATGTTTAACCAACAAAGGTTCTTTAGTCCCGTAACTTTCGCAAATCCTTCAGGTTCAAGTTTGTTGCAACCATCTAAATTAAGGTGACATAGAAATTTTAACCCGGACATATTTGAAGGAAGATTCACCAAGCTTATACAATTCCATGCCTTAATCGAGGTAATATTGTCCGGAAGATTTGGAATTGACTTTAAGTTGGTGCAATCAGATAGGTCTATCTCCTTCAGTTCATGGAGTTGGCACAGGCTATCAGGTAGGCTACGAAATCTGTTTTCTCTTAAATTCAAATATTCTATAAATTTCAGATTCCCAACTTCATGTGAGAGTTTCGATATCTTGCATTCAACAAGGTCTAGCTTGGTAATACAACACTCTTTTAAAGTGGAAAACGGATCAATAACCTTAAAACATTCCAATCTAAGGTGGGAATATTTACCAAGACTAAGTTCTTTCAGGGATCGTAACTTACCTATCATTTCCCATGGGAACCTCTTTAACTTACTGCACTTAAAGAGATCTAATACAACAAGTTTTTTAAGGCAACTAATAGAGCTATGCAACTCTTTTAATTGAAAACATTCGCGAAAGTGAAGTTCCTCAAGTGTCTCGAGTCCAGTAAAATCTCCGGTCTTGGTTAAGTAACATGACATACTCACGTCCAATATCCTCAGCTTCTTAAGACTCTAAAACGAAGAAATAATTAATAAATCCATATAATCTCATAAAGAAATGATATTAAATCAGTACTACATTGCATTTTGAAATTGTTTATAATGATCCAAAATCAATACTAGATTGCATTTTTTAAACCTTTACCCTAATAATTAATGAAAATGACATGATCATATATATACCTTGAATCCTTTCCACAGAGTTTTCAGTTTGCTATTCATCAACTTAATAACCACGACGTTGGCCATATCAATGTTGATATGTTTGAACGGGAAATGTAGCCACTCCAAGTATTTCAACTTTTTGAAAGAGAAGGAGAAGGAAGAAGAAGAAGAAGACGACCAATCAAGGAAATTAAAAAACTTGATATTACTTGATTCTTTATATGAAGATTGCAAATGGATAAATTTCAGATTACTCATCTTTTTTAAGGCCTCTGATACTTTTAAAGTTTCACTTTCTTCTAAGTAGAATCTCCTTAAGTAAATGCCTTCAACTGATTTTGTTCCCTGTTTAATAATAAATAAAAGAATTATTGGGTTTACATTTTACAATAATACATGATATCATAAAGTTGGAGATAATATACGTACCGAACAATCTCTCAATACTCGGACCACGTCATCTTCCATTAACCTTGTTCGTTTTCCAGGCTCATCATCATTTTCTTGGCGTACCACTTCTTCGCCCATTTCCCTAATCGCATTATGCATCCTCATTCTACTCGAGTATCCATCTAACCCATCTAACCCTTCTAACTCAACAAGACTTTTATCAACTAGATACTGAATTTCATTATTTGGGAAGAATCCTGACTTTTCATCCTGTAATACTTTGACAACTAAATCCTTCTGCATTCCATAAAAGAGGCATGCGATATCTAAAAATAACTTTTTGGCTCTGTTAGTAAGTGAATCATAGCTCATCTGTAGCTGTTTTTGAACGTCGCCGTGAGGAATTCTTTTCAGTGTCTCTAATATGTTTGGCCATCGTTTCTCTTCATACTGTTTAAAATGGCTACTCCAAACCTTAAGGACCAATGGAAGCCCTCCAGCACGACGTACTACCTTTTCTATGAACTCCTTGTTGATGGGATCGTGTCTTAAAAATATAAGCTTTGTAAAGAGGGTAAGAGACTCCCTTCTATTTAACGACGTCATATGGTATGAAGTGTATGGTATGTAACCAAGGGAGTGTTTATCTCTCGTAGTCACAATAATTCTACTTCCATTGTTGAAACATTTAGGATTAATGCCTAATGCTTCCAACTGCTGAAAGTTATCAACGTCATCAAGAACAAACAAAACCTTTCGGCCACGTATAGACTTTCTTAATTTTGTAACATCGTCATTATGATGATGCATGATTGAAAACTTATCATCATGAGTTAGACAAGACATAAGCAGCTTCGGCAAATCAACCTTCCAGTTTGGACCTCCACAATGGTAATGGATGTTCGCAAGAAAACAACTGACATCGAATTCTGCAGAAATTCTATTATACACAGCTTTGACAATAGTTGTCTTACCGATTCCACTAATTCCAAAAGCTGCAACAACGAGTACACCTCTGAAGTCTAACCTTAATTTTGAAATTACTTCTTCTGCCCTGGATCCTATCCCAACATGGTGGTCGGTAACATGCAAGTCTTGTGGACTTTGTATCGTTGCAAGCTCTTTAATAACTTTCAATATGAATTCCGCCTCGTCAACCCTGCCAAATTTTAGTAACTAATTTAATGCCTATCTTGTAACAACATCATATCATAGAAGTTTATTGATGATTCTATAATGAAAAAGAAAAGAACATAGTAAAATTACCCATTTCGAAGGGTTATACCGGACAATTGACCTGCATCTTTTAGTACTTGCCTCCATTTCCGAACTCGATCAGGTTCAAGATCATTGTTCTTGTGCTCATTGAAAGCATCCATGAAAGAGCCTCCTCGTTGACTTCTAACATGAGATGGATCGACATTGAAAAATATAGGAAAAACTTTCCTTTTCTTAAACTTGCGGAGGGAATCCATTATGAGCACCAACTCGTCAAGACACGCTATAGAAAAAGGATAGTGAATGGAGAATATAACAAGATAGATTTCAGACTCCTCAATAGCTTTCAACAGCTCGGAACTCTCATCTTGACCTATAGGGAGCATGGTGTGATCGAATACAGTAAAACTGTTGCGTGTGAGACCTCCCTTGAGATGGCTTACGAAGCTTTTTCCGATATCTTCAAACAAATAATTCAAGAACACGTCCACTGTGTTCCCGAGATTTTTTTTCTGAAGAAATGGAAGGAAAGGAAAAGAAGTAGGAAGAAAATAAAAAGAAGAACGTGTTCCTGAGTTTTTAAGTCGAGAGAAGAGAAAAGAACTGGAAAGAAAATTTGTTCCATTTTTCTCTCTTAATTTTCCTTCCAAAATTGAGAAGATTTGGAAAGAAAATATATATTTTACATTTTTCAAAAATTAATCTCCAAACTATCTTTAACCAAATATATATCTTTTATATACATGTTTATCTTTTTTCATCTTTACTCGATACAACCGAGTCGAATCGAATTGCTAAATTTCTCATATTTCGTTTTTTTTTTTTTTTTTTTACACAAGTGAAATTTTTTAAATAATTTATCATATACTTGTTTTTCGTTAATTAATTGGTGTATTATGTAATGCTCGTTTGATCTTGATGAGTTTTTTTAGTGTATTTATATAGAATTGCTTTAGTTGTGTTTATAAAGTTCATCACTTGTTTTTCGTTAATTAGTGTATTATGTAATGCTCGTTCGACATTGATGAGTTTTTATAAATAGTTTATATCGAATATTTATTTTGATTTTTCTTTACTTTCTTTTCTTTCCAAATACTTCCACTCGGGAACGCGTTTTTGAAAAAATATTCTCCTTTCTTCTCTCTTCTTTTCTGTTAAATTATTTTCTTTTCATTTCTCTTCTTCCCTCACTAAACTCTGGAACAGGGCGGTCATTCTTCGGCCTTCCATAACAAAGTTCATCAAAAGAATCCGAATCCATTTCCATCGATAAAGATGATGAAGAGGGTTCAGGTTTTTAAGGAAATTTACTGAACTTAATTCAATAAAGATGATGATTCTTAATCAGAAATATATGTGGCAAGGCTTCCTTCACTTATATGGATAGGAGTCAACTATAATGAGTCGTCTATGTTCACTTCCAAATTAATCCTTCTTTCCTTCCTTGTAATTTCTCATTGCCTTTTTTACGTTTAGAAGAAAAATACCCAAATCTGATCTCACTTTCCTACAGGTTTTTTTACAACAAACTCGACACATAACTACCTAAATTATCTTTTGTGACATCTCGTATTTTCGAGGTACTAATCGTTACAGTTTACTTTTATTTATATTCGCTTTGGTTTTGACCCAGTGATTTTACTTGTGATTATTCACGTTTATTGCGCTTTGTCGGGTTTATGTTATTTGTTGCGTCGTCCTTCGTGACAGAAGCGTTTTAGTTAACCTTAAGTGCCGACTAGTTAGTATTCTCGTCTAATGAGTTAGGGTGTTTATGCTTTAAATATCATTTAAGATTAACGTTAATCACATTCAAAGTTGGTCCGTTAACGAAAAGATAACAATCAACTGAGTTAGGGTATTTATTTCTCGAGATATCATTATCTTTTACTCGTCACTTTCGATTCGAAATAGTATCCTTTTGAAACACTTTTAATATACTAAATAATATAACGTTAATTAATTAAGGTTAAACCATACTAGACTTATAGAGATACTTAGACTGTTGTTATGTCGTGTTTCTAGGGCACTTGGGCGTTGGAGCGATCTCTCCGTTTTGTCGTCCCGGCATTGCTTTTGCTTGACTTGTGAGTTATTCGATCCCCTTTTTACTACTTATCTTTGGGCTGGAAAGCGTTATTTGAAACTTATCATTTCTTAAATCTTGTTTTACTTAGTGGATCAGAATTGTCTTAGATAGTATGATCATTAGGCCTGTTAGGCCCCCTGTTATACTTGTTACTATTTGAGCCACGGTTTGCATATATATATATATATATATATATATATATATATATATATAGATTGGAGTTCAAATGGGATCCCTAATTTGCTAGAGATCCAAAGATCTACTTTTTGACCACCCATTTTCCTTATATATATATATATATTTTTTTTTATTTTTTTTTTCTAATTTTTTTTTTTTTACTTTTTTTTTACCTTTTTTTTTTTACCTTTTTTTTTTTACCTTTTTATTTACTTTTTATTCTTTTACTTTTTTTTTACCTTTTTTTTTTACCTTTTTTTTTACTTTTTATTCTTTTACTTTTTTTTTTCTTCCGAAAATCACATGTGATTTTCAATCTACAAATCTTTTATGGGTAAAATCACATGTGATTTTTAACATACAAACTGTTTTGCTTATAAAATCAAATGTGATTTTCGAGAAACAAATATTTCAAGTGTGACTTTAAAATTTATAAATTTTGGTTTTTGAAAATCACATGTGATTTTCCATAAAAAAAAAAATTCACGTGTGATTTTAAAATTTATAAATTTTGGTTTTTGAAAATCAAATGTGATTTCAATTTTTTACAAAAAAATCACATGTGATTTTGAAAAAAAAAAGTTAAGTAAAATATAGCAAAAAAAAAAAAAAAAGTATTAAGGGAAAATGTGTGGCTGAAAAGTGGATCCCTGGATCCCTAGCAATTTGAGGATCTCATTTGAACCTCACCCTATATATATATATATATATATATATATATATATATATATATATATATATATATATATATATATATATATATATATATATATATATATATAGAGGTGGGTTCATTTAGGAACCACTAAATATTTAGGAACCATTAGAAACCAATATTCACCAGTGTATATATATGATATTCACCAGTGTATATAAAGCATATGTATATATATATATATACACTGGTGAATATTATATGTATATACACTGGTGAATATTATATGTATATACACTGGTGAATATCATATTAAATATACACTGGTGAATATCATGTATATACACTGGTGAATATTGGTTCCTAATGGTTACTAAATATTTACGTGGTTCTTAAATGAAACCAACTCTATATATATATATATATATATATAGGAGTAGGATCAAATAAAAAGTTTCAAATTTGTAAAAAGTGTAGGAAGCAATGTGGGAATGACATGTGTCACTTATGTGAAATTTAAAAAAAAAAAAATTATTTTTTAAATAAAAATAATAATATTTTTTTATAAAAAAAAAAAAAAAAAAAAATCGAAAAAAAAAAAAAAATTGGAAAAAAAAAATTTTGAATTTTTTTTTGATAACGTAATATGTCACGTCATATGATGCACACAAAATATGATGCATATTAATGATTCACACAAAAAAGCTTTGATATTCAACTATGACTCACACAAAAAAGTTATAATATTCAACTATTATGCACACATAAATGTTCATCGTAGCTGTGCATCATAAATGTGCATCATATTTTTTCCTACATAACTTTTTTCGAGCCAAAAAAAAAAAAAAAAAAAAAATCTTCGAAAAAAAAAAATTTCGATTTTTTTTTTTAATATTTTTTTTATTAAAAATATTTTTTTTTATTAAAAAAATAAAAAAATTAATTTTTTTTTCCAAACTTGCCACATGTCACTACAAGAATGCTTCCTACACTTTTTACAAATATAAGACTTTTTACATGAACCCTCCCCTATATATATATATATATATATATATATATATATATATATATATATATATATATATATATATATATATATATATATGGACTGATTCATGCGAGAACTTGTTTTTTTGCGAGAACTGCGAGAACTAAATCTGGACCACTTATTTTTTTATAATATTAAAATTTTATTTTAAATCAAAAGGTTAAATTAGTCAATTGCTATTTCCTTATTTTTAGTTTCTTTTACTTTTAATTATTTGTTTTCTCTCTCATAATCTATTTCAAAGAAACAAAAAAAATACTATTAAATAATTTTACTAGCGTTTTATTAATAACCACTCTTTATTTTGTTCTAAATTATTAAAAATGTTAGTCTTATGTTGAGTGCCGTGATTTTGTTAGGAAAACTTTATATCTTGAACAATTTATTATGATCAAGAAATTAACTTGTTAATGAGTATTATATTGTACATGAACATACATATTTATATTGTACATACATATATGAACATACTTATTTATACATAAAATCTGTTGAACATGCATTTTAATATTCTAGAAATGAAGTTATTATAAATTAAACACCATAATCTCGAAATGTGTTGTCCATGTAGTCGGTTATCACATGATCATTGGTAGGTGTATGGTGACAGAAATTGTTCATACATGAACATATTGTATAAACGTCAAAGTTCAAAGGAAAAAAGTGGAAATAGTAAGTGTTCAGTTTATATTACAAATACTGTAATATTTTCAGGTTGACATACAAAAATACCTAAATACTAAAAGCAGGAAATAAGCTTTGTTAACTAGTGAACATATTGTTTACATTTATCTTCGTCTTAGGTTCATAACTGAACATGTCGATGTTCATCTCTTTGTCACCATATTTGAAAGTTCACATGTTAACACACAATGTTAATAATCTTTAGGTTAAGAACGTCATAATTTTTTAAGCAACTTCCTCCAACATCTTCATTCAAATAACAAAAAAACCCTAGCCCTCTTCCTCTTGCATGTAATTTTTTAAAATTAAAAACACATTATAAATACAAATTTGAAACCAAAAATAATAAGAATAAATATGTGATAAGAATCCATTTTGATTTAATAATAGAAAAAGAGAATACATAAACTCTAAACTGAATAAACATTAACCTAACACAAATCATAATCTAAAATTAAAACTAATTTAAACAAACAATTGAGCAATAGTTTTTTAAGATCATATAAAGAAAAAGAGGCTAAATGCATAGAAATTAAGTATGGGAAAGACATGATTTCCATAGACCCAAAATTATAAACAATTACTTACCTTATATTTATGAAAACCTATTCACTTACTTACCTTACACAATTGTGAAAACAATTATATATCGAAATCTGTTATCCATGTAGTGAAAAAAATAAGAGAGAGAAAAGGAGAGAGGCAGAAACCTCCAACCAAAAATCACGGCCCCTCTCACTTTTAATTAGGTAGTTTAAATAAAGATTATGGCAAAAAGACTAATCTACCCTATACAAATTTATTATTTTTTCTTGATCTTTTGCTTAATTACAGTTTTGGTCCAAAACATTCTCATCCATTGATCAAATGATCTAAGGGTTGAAATTTGTTCTCGCAGTTCTCGCAAAAATATTGGTTCTCGCATGAACCAATCACTATACATATATATATATATATGGGTTTGACCGAACCCTCATTACTCGATAGGATGTCGCTATGAGTGGATGTTATGACCGTTTGTGATTATTTGTTGTCTTTGGTTGATCTCCTTAGGATGGGGGTTATTTATTTTAGTTAGGATCAAGTTTATGCTTATCTAGGCATTATACGTCGCACTAGTGTTGTAAAACAAGATACTTTGGAACTTATTATTATTATTGTCATACTTATTTAAATTGGGTCAAAGTTCACTTTTAAACTTAAATGCAAATAATTCACCAACATGTTGTTGATGTCGTTTTTAACGCTTTTTTAGGAGTTTGAGGTTGCAGTTTTAGTGATGGCATGTTTGTGTGGCTTTTGTGGACTATATGGATCTTTTATCTGTTTTCGTGGAACTATATATAACGTTGTGATTAGTTCCTAAGAGATCCATGTTTTGTATTTTATTCGGATTTATATTATGATACGCCTTTGTAGTATGTCAATCATTGTAACTTTGATTTATATTTATGATTATGATGTTGTTTTGTTATAGTAAATGTTGTAACTCTGACTTCTGATGTCATTAAACTGTACATCTCGTGTTTCCGCTTTGAGCGAGGTGTGACACCTTTGCTCTATCATGCTATCAGGCTATCTTGTATCCTACATATTTGTATTGCAAAGATAATCCAAATGCGTAGTCGAGGCTTAAACATTTTCATGCTAAGCCAGTAGAAGTATACAGGAAGCACCATAAGTTACTGTGAACAAAAAAATAGTGTCAACAAAATCAAAATATAGTGATTCGACTTAAGTCCGCAAAACAAGTGTGTTTTTGTTACTTCAGATGTTTATGTCAACGTTACGTGGTTTAACTTTCATGTTTAGCCTTTAAATAATCTAGTGATCGTGTCTTTCTGTAGTAACGACTTTACGACCTGCCCTTGTATACTAATATAAATATTGTAGTTGCTTATTGTGTGTAATAGTCGATAACACTAGTACTTTTTTATCAAGTTAAGATTAGGTTCTACAGTGTGCTTGGTTTGCTCGTGTAATGCGAGGTTATACCATGTCAACTACCTTTAGTTATGTCATTGAAGCGCCTTGTGGAAGCGTCATTTGATATGATATATGATTATTTTAATGTCATATATGATATATACTCCTTTCGGTTAATTTAGATACAGATGAAATCGCATCAATTGTGTCACTTCGATATGTTTTATGACATGATTTCACTCTATCAATAACAAGAAAAAAGTTGCAATTCGATCGGTTTCAAATGGTTTGAGATTGGCACCATGGTGTGCATTTTGAATGTTTTGTACAGTTTCATAGGTTAACCCAACATTCGGTTGTTCAGCCTTATATATATTTGATTGCAATAGTGCTAGTGATGAAATTCGTAAAAGGGAAGGAGAAGTTTAATTAAAAAAGATAAAATATTTTATGTTTCGAAAGTGGTGTAAATGATTCAACTCGAGCCCGAGCTTGACTCGTTTAAGTTTTACACAGATTGAGTTCAAGCCTTATATGTGAAACTCGAACCTAGCTTGTGAGAAATATTATAGGTTTTGGGATAGCCTCAAACTCGCCTCGTTTAAATAAAAAGTTTAGTAATATATTATTTTTTGTATATATAATTGGTTTTTCTATCAGATTGGTGAGCATAAATACATAAAAAGTACTAATGTGTGTATTTTAAATGACTTTTAATAAGTATAAATATAACATATATATTATATTATATATAAACATTATTTTATTTATATAGCAAAAAGTTCGTTCAGGTTTGCAAGCTGTGTACAAAGCTCGGGTCGAGCTCGAGTTCGTTCAGGTTTGCATAACATTATTTTATTTATATAACAAAAACTGGTTAGAACACGCCTAAACCATTGGCTAAACAGGGTCGGAACCGGTTCTATAGTTAGTACCCCATGCTTCCATGAGAGATTGAATTTGATTACATCTTTAAGCGTTAGGCGATGTCTCTTCTATTACAAACACCGCCTCGTTCTTTATTAATATTGGATAACCCGAAATAAAGTTATATTTTTTAACAATCTAAGGATTTAAGATGTATGTTTCAATGTCCACATAATTTAGAAAATTAGAACATATTAGTCGTACAGACCGAACCTCAACCTAAAAGTGAGGTGCATATGGGTTCGGTGGGCCATAATAGGCAAGAGGGAGAGTAGCGTGTGTTGCAACGGGTGGGTAGAACATAGGAGGAGCTTGAGTCACTGCCATTAATGTCGTCGGATCATTAACCCTGTAATTAAGAGAGAACAAAAACAAAAACGTGTTGGCATAAATAATCATGCAAAAATGGTTCCCGAACAACATATTGAAGTTATAAAACTTACATTGACTGCTGACCACCGGGTTGCTGTATCATCTGGTTGTATATGTACTCATCAACTCTCTGTTTTGCCAGTGCAACCTATTTGGTAACAGATTAATCCGCATTTCGACCATAATAAAAAATTAGTTATACTCTTTGCAATATAGCACGTGATTCAAGACAGATACTCGTTGTAAATTACTGTATCCCATTTATTTATTAATGGATCGCTCCGAGTTTTCACCCCCGACACGCCAAAAGGCTAAAATTAACTAAAAAAGGAGACAAAGAAATCCCGTCATATGTCGTCCTTTATTTTTAGTATGAGAAACTGCCAAAGATACTTTATTAAAAAAAAAAATATTTTTCTTAAACAGTATAATATTTGTAATCATAGTGTTTCGGGTCACCCCCACAAACCCGGTTCAACATGTACCAAAACTATTGTTTCGGCCCAGAACCCAACCCGCCTATTTTGCCACCTCTACAAAAAGAACCAAAAAGCATTCTTATGGAAAAGATAACACCAACCTGTTGAGCACTACCACCCAAATGAAGTTGTCTGTGTTTGTTTTCACCTTTCCCACCATGAACCTGCAAACAATTCCACTCAAAAGACGATTCAGCAAAAACTGCAATTACATGCATTTATGATATTATGAAATCTTCAAATGTAATATTTAAAAAAAACCTTGATTGTTGCTCCTGATTCGGTTCTGATTCTTGATATGTTTGATCCAGATCTCCCAATTAGTCCACCGATAAATGTCTCAGAAATCATCATCTCCAGAGTTACATAATCAGCTGCTTGGTAGATTGAACAAGTTATGAAATTACTACAGGTGACAATTTCGACCCGATTACTAAGGAATGGGTCGATTTGGGTTACGTTTTATCTCTTACGGATCAGATGGACCTCTAGATAAAAACGGAAACAGCTAATATTTTATGTTAAAACGAATTTCGATCGGTAGCTATTTTGACCAGTTACCCAACCCGCCTTGAACGCTCATTCTACTACCTCTAGACATTACAGTTCAACACAACAGCTAAAATAAAACAAGCTCAAGTGAGAAAGACTAAATAACCTGCAGGGGGGTGCATATATTGTTGAGGCGGCCGAGGGATGAATCCAAGATTATAGGTTGGGCTGATGGAGATTATTTGTTTAGGTGGATTATCCCTACGTAAAATAACGAATATTTAATAAGTAATAAATACACGTGATAGAACAGAATTTCTCAAAAGTCAAACCTTAGCTGACTTCCGATCTCTACCAGTGCCCTCAGTACTGCAGGAACATCTCCCGATATCTACATTTGCCATATTTATAAGAATATAAATCAGTAAAATGAAAAGATATAGTCAAACAAGATTCATATATACATATATATGTAGGGCAACCTACAGAAGTGAAATGCACAATAAGTATTAGAGGGGACAACATAGACGGGTAGAAATATAAATTGTATAAAAAAATCACCCAAGAGGGTGTTTCCGATTGCATCTAGAGAGAGAGATGGTTTGATTATTGTGTTTGCAGAACACGGATAATCAGAAAACAATGTTTGATAAAACTATATGAAAAATGATCATCTACGTTTACTTTACGCAGTTTTGAAATAAGTGGGAGACATGCTTTCTGAAAAACACCGTTTTGTAAGCAAATTTGCAAACACACCCTAAATAATAATATAAAGCTTGTTCAAATGATCATCTTATAACATTTACGATGACCACCCTGATCTTGCTGAGCTTTAAATTCATATGGTCAAAGGTGACCTTTTAATAGAAGACAGCTAAAACCCCCTCAACTTGTTTTCTGATAAATCGAGAAAAGAAGATACGGTAACTACCTGCACTACTCGATCAGATTCATGAGCAGATGCACATAATGGCAACTGATTTTGAGCAAGAACATTAACGGTTGCCCCAGAGGAATTTCTTAGTTGCCCTATGTTTTGACCCGATACTCCAATTAAACCACCAGCTTGACAACCAGAAATTAATAATCTCACTGTATTTGCTGCCACATGCACTGTTCCAACTTTCGTTCCTTCGGCATTATTATCATCCTATCAGCATTTAGGTGGAACTTGATACATCAGTAGAAAACAGAATAAAGAGTCTAGCAAGAAAGACAGTTAAAAGATATGCCCGGAACATAAGAGAATGAAAAACAACAAAAATACAGACATAAGCATGCATACGAATTTTCAATTTTCCATGTAAGTGAACAAACCCCTATACACAACAAATAAACGTATGGCATAGATAGTAAAACCACATTAATAATGATATATCTATAGTCATTGTAGACAATAGAGGTGGCAATTTCAAACCAGTTACTAATGAGTCGATTTAGGTTATGTGTTACCTAATTATCTCCAACAAGTCAAATGGGTCATATAAGAAATATTGAAAGGAAACATGTCGAATGGGTCAAATGGAACGAAACCTAAATCAATTTTAATGAATAAACCACCAATATCATTTTATTTAATAAATTAAATTAACATTGAAAACCTCAGAATCTAAGAGATGTGGGATTTTATTTGGTCAAAAATCAAACCAGACTGAACTATCAATACCGCCTAGTGTAATAGAGAAAATCTGCAATTAGGGATAATTTTGCTTCCAGTACACCATAGAGAAGATATATCAAATCTGCAAAAGATAAAGTACGGCCATATAGATTACAAACTCGCATATCTGGGCAATGGGGACAGCCGTGTTGATTACTTATTATTTCGACTTTCACCATCTGATGTTGGTTGCAAACTCAAGTAATTGCACTCAAAGAAAGAACAAAACTATTATTTGAAAGAGACTAGCACTCTAAAATTATTCTATTAAGGAAATTATAACATCTACCATTCTTCAAAGCAAGACAAATGGTAAAATACGATACCGTAAGATGGCTGCTAGGCATGTGCATGGAGCTCGACACAAGCGGGATTGCATCTAAATTTGGTAATTATATTGCTTCCGTAATTAGGTAACACGACAAAGAGGGTTTATAAAATAATAAATTTAAGCTTCCTATCATTATCAAAGGAATTGAAAGAACGATATTCATTAAGAGAACTGCTTTACGATCCTAAACTAAACCGTTATCTAGAAGAGTTGACATAAATTCTAAACATAGGTTGTCATCGCCGCTAATTTGTTATTGCTATTATATTTGATGATCTAAATTCCTTCTATGTATTATCAAAAAGGTTTTGTAAAGATTATAGTCTCAGCCAACACACAAGTAAACCAGCATTCACCACAATTCAAACTAGAACAAACAATTTTTTTCAAAGTAAGGGGGGGGGGGGGGGGGGGGGGGGGGGGGGGGTGTTAAGATGGGACGAGATTAGTTAGGGAATTGGGAAGGAGGAAAAGGAAGTGATGAGAAGGGGATTAAGAAAGTGGAAAGGGGACGTTTTTGAAGGGAGATGAAAGGGGGAAAAGAACTGTTATCTTTACCTCTGGCCTTCAAATGCAACGACGTCTTTATTAGTTACACCCCTAATCAGCTAATTGCACCAAGTTTTCTCTGATATTCATCTGTTCTATCAAAAGGGCCAGTGTTAAGAAAGGAAATAACTTCATTAGGTAGTAAAAAGACATAAAATATACTAGTAGCCTTTCCCTTTAATAATTAATAACTTAATATGGATTTGTATCTATAAATATTCACATGTATTCATAATTCAGGGGAACTTGTTTGTCGACTATTAGCACATATTATAACATAAAGTTGAAAAATATAAAATTAAAAGCCAAGAACCAACTCTCACCAAACATTTACTGATAAACCATAAGGAGGACCATGATTGTTACTCGACTGATAACTAACTGTTAGATTTTAATCAAAGGTAGCTCTTAAAAATTTAAATACCATGCACTATAAAGATGTAAAAATCCTAGAGCTTAACAATGAATTATGGATTGTCGAAATAAAGATTAAGTATCACATCACCATGAGAACCAAACTGCCAATTTGGTGGAGAGCATTCTCTGCATCAGTAAAAGTGTTCTCGCTGTCTTTAGAGCTTATGATGATCACACGCTCCTCATGCCGCTGCAATACAAGAAAAATCAAAAGATAATAAGCGCATATATAAGGGAACAAATAAAACAGATTTTGAGGGGTAATTATGCACACTGTATCATCATAATAAGACAACAAACTTTGGTTGCCCCGTAGAACAAATTCTACATTGTACAAATGATTCAGACCTTGCAGTATAACGCATAAGAAACATCATGCTAGACATAGTATAATACAGAATAAAGTGCCAGAACAAAGTTGGAACTTTCCATAAAAAACCAATACGGTAAACCAATGCTAATCTGCTCTTTGTTCGTCACGACAGTGTTAGAACTTAGGCCAGGGAAGACATTGTTCGTTAACTTAACCTGGTTATCCTTTTTTGGTAAAAAGATCAACATCAAAGTAGAAAGTATCATTTGAAAACAAATCCACAAAAACTGTCATCGTAGAAATAGAATGTAAATGTTTTATTAACCGCAAATAAGATAGTATAATTTTCCACACGTTTGGGTTGCCCATCTTGCCAATATGATCACAGTTAGAGTCCATATAATTATCCGTCAAGCAGTAATAGCTAAACCACCAACTTTCTCTATTCAGGTTAAATATGTGGTGTGTATATACAAACACACATACACTCACACAAAGACGTATACATCTTAATCTGCCAACTTTAAACGATTAACCTTCCCAATAATTCTTGGTGATCAACTTAAACATACTAATTCTCACTAACGCATTTGTAATTACATCACTAATAAAGCCAAAGTTAACGCTAGACAACTTAAACACGCATACGATATACAAATAATCATAATAGCGGCTATGAAGTCTCATTTCAGCCAGTTCTAAATAAGTAACTATAACCTAAATGTAATCACACACGTCCTTTTATTCAAAAAATAATTGACAAATATATACGCAGCAACATACGTATGCTATAAGTTGTATATCTCTCATATAACTTAGAACAAAACACCTTAATTACACCTAATTTAATCATATATAAGCATACTCAATAGACGATCATAATAGCAGCTATGAATTCTCAAAATTTAACAAATTTCAAAGAGCATGAAAATGTTGCAAACTCTGTCCGTTTGCAATTGTGTGTATCCAACTCTCGGAAACTCTGATGTGTGTACTGAACTTTTATATTTCACATATGATGTATGAACCAGATTTTTACCGCAACGGCGTCAGCGATCTTAATAGTAGCATGAGTATCTTCTCGAATCTTCTGAATACGATGTCCTCCTTTTCCGATCACTTTTCCGATTTGTTTCGACGGTAATAGTATTCTGAATAAAATATCTTGACCTGATACTACTCGCCGTTTTATTGGTTGCAATTCATTATTATTATCGTCACGCCGGCGTTTTGTTGACGGAGGAGCTGCCGTTGATGACGGTGGTGGTTGTGTGGTGGTTTCCCGGTGGTGTTTTGACATTTGGTATCGGAATATTTTGGGGATTTCGGTCAATGTTTCATACTGTGTTTTTCTTTTTTAAGAAAAATAATAACGATTTATTTATTTTTATATATATTATTAGACGTATCAATTAAGAATTTTAGTTATATATTAAATTAAACTAGTATAGTACCCGCACGGTGTAGCGGGGATAATAAACTATATTTGATATAATTATATTTTGAATATTTAACTATGGAAATTAAATACGCAAAACGATAAAAACATAAATTGTATTTAAACTCCAATCATAATGTAAAACGTGAAGATACGTATAAATACGAACTTTTAAAAGATAGAAAATATAGTTTGTTGCAATTCTTGTTGTCCTTGTACTTGTTAAAACATTTGTCCATCAATAGTCGTTTTTTCTATTTCTTGATTGGTTCAAACTCACTTTACATTTTTTTTTTCTTGAATTGAGTTCTCTAATAGTTCTATATCTCGTTATCGGTTCTTCTTGGTAAGCTTCTTGCAATTGTTGACCATCTAAAACATAACATTGTAATGACAAATAAACCTACCTATAAGTAATAGCTTTTAAAAGATAAAGATAGTATAAAATGGTCTCATATTTAAAGAAAATGAGTAAATAACTATTTGAGCATGTATATCCATTATGATGATTTCTTCTTGAGAGGATACCCAACCTTTCTTAAGGTCTGATCTCAGATAGTTCAGTTATTCTATTCAGCCCTACACTTAAACATAAACAAAAAAAACATTTTTAACATATCAAACCTCATCAAGTACAATTAGGACCAACATGTGTGACATAAGTGTGTATATGTTGACCCGACTTCCCATTCTCCATCAAACAACTTACAAAACAAACTTAGGAATCATTTTTAAGATGAACCTCTTTCAACTTCCTATTCTCCATCAAATTTTGAATGGTTTGTAATCGAACTTTTTTATGAATTTGACCCATTTGTTAACAAATAAATACCGTTAATTACAGTATGAACTTACATGTCAGTTTTGGTTTCCAATCAAAAATTCTTTAATCAATATAAACGAAATTGGTTATTGTTATTATGCTAAATAAACACTTCTAAGTCTACATGTTTAAAGTATCTTTCCGTTCATTTACTCTACAAGGCTAAAACTTTATTAACCAACATTATTTAATTATAAGTTATATTGAATAGTGATATGTGGTGAGAGATATAAAAACGGTAGTTAAGTAATTTCAGTTACTTAGGTTTTAGAGAATTAAGACTATGTGGGAAATGTTAATATAGTAGAAATAGATTATATTATAGTGTAGATTTAGTATACGTATTTTAGTTGAAAAAAATGCATAATATTTTAATTATTTTAAGTTTAAGGGGTTATAAAATAAAATTTATAATTTTGAAAGTTTTTAAAGTAAATAGAAAGTATTTTTTTTTTATTACATAGGAATTATAAGTTACTTTGTTAGATGTTAATTTTTTTAAATTAATTAGAAAAAAGAGTGTTGTTTGACTTAAATAATAATAAATATAGATTAAGGGTATTAAGGTAATTTCAATTACTTAAAATTTAAGATATTAAAGGAGATTCTTTATATTGTGGTATAGATTTATGACGGTTAATGAATAAGTTAGTGTAGGGATAGTGTCACTCTAGTCATTCTCACCCGGCTTAGTGGACCTATTATTGAAGACATACACGGCTTAGAGTATAGACCCGTTCATAGATTCTTTTTTTCTGATTAGTTGTACATACATACACTAAGCTTGTTTACACGAAACTCTTTTCGCTATATATGGCCACACATCATACAGTAACCCAATCCATTCTATAACTCGGTATAAAAATGAAACAAAAAAAATAAGATTATCGAATGCAATTACCAAAATCATGTATGAAAAGGGTTCAAAACAAATGATAAGTTACAAACCGATGAACTACATAAACAAAAACACACATGAATAATGATACACAGATGTCCGTACTAATCTACTCCTTAAACACCATTTGTCTCCACTACTTTCTATCTCTCCTTTCTTTTCTATGTCAAGCAAACATTGAAGACGTCTGCAAACAACAACTTTGGGAAAACACAGAAGAAGCTTAACGGCAGTTCTGAATCTAAAAGGTAAAAAAGGGACAAAATCTCATTACTTCAAACACACAAGTCCTAATCCGACTTAGTATGTAGTTTGTTCTTGGAATAGAAGCTGTTGCATACCTAAAATTCAAGTAAAATGAGCATATCGACTTCCTGTTTCACTGCTTCTCAGAATGTCCTCGTACGGCCTTGCGACGTGAATGGGTTGGCTTACTATTCCTAATGGGCTTCTTAGCCCTTCCACTGTAATTCATTTAATTTAAGGAAGATGTTAGATTTTTAGTTCAAAATATATAAAATGTAAACAGCCACACGAAGCATGATACATAGATAATTGGTAGATAAATAAATCATGCAGATACTTACAAAAATAATATCGATAAAGTTCTGAACCAAATTATGATAGGCAGTGCAAACAAAACAGTGCGGAAGCCTGAAAGATGAATATACGAATTCATGCTTTTGCTTGTAGAGATAGAAAAAATGTGAGTACAGGTAGAAAAATTAACCCATTCATATAAATACGGGTTAAGTGGATTTATTGTTGGAGATTACCCATAAATGAGTGGGACTTGAAATGCTTACAACCTCCTAAATCATTTAGTTTATTAATATAGTTTTTCTAATCATATTTAAAATCCTATTTATTTACAAAATTTAAAAGTTGGACAAGAATGCTTGACGTTCAGGCCAACCCAAATGAACGGTTCGAAGTTGCTCGTTTTGACCCAACTCATTTGACCCGTTATACAACCCGACTGTTTTAGCACCTCTAACTGTGAGGTACCTTTTATGTATAATAGAGAGAGAGAGAGAGAGAGAGAGAGAGAGAGAGAGAGAGAGAGAGACATACAAGATCAGTCAAAAACAAAACTCAAGATCAGTCAAGAATATGTAGCTACAGATATGTAGCTACAACTTCATTAGGAGTACCTATTTCACACACATAAAAAACAATTTCAGTTACAACTGGGTTCATCAAGACAAAAAAAAAACGTACAAAAAAAAAACGTACAGGTGGGAGAATGTGTGGGGTGCGGGTAATTTTGTAAGGGATGAGCGGTCGGGTTGACCCAAAATACCTTCGGTCCAAAACGTTACTTTTTCTTATATACAATTAGCGAGTCAAATACGAAGAATTTTTTTTTATTAATATTATATATTTCTGAAAAAAAAATAACGTTAGGCATTAAAAATACACTTTCAGTGCCTTTCAACCCGTTTGACCCACTGGAGATAATAAGACATAAAAAAAATCCACCCATGGAAATGGGTCTTTAATGAAAAAGGAACGGGAAAGGTGTGTACTTTGGATTGCACCCTGGTACATGGGTTTCTCGAGCCACACGGTTCCTGGGAAGACCATAAGGCTGGTTTTGGTCAGACTTTTCTTCCCGTCTGCTTCCAAGGATGTGAACCCAAATCCCATGTCCATGTGTCAACCAAGCTTGGGATGGCAGATACAACCAACTTCTCTACCTTTAAGAACTTCAGCATCTAAACAATCGTGTCATACACACAATAAGTAATATACGTCTTTAGATGATAGATTGCAAAATAAATAAAATTTGAAGTCTATGCAAAAACATAACAAATTACTTTTAACTATATTTACCTCTTCAATAGCATTCATGAGGCGACTACACATTCCATGGCGCTGATATTTGCTGCACGTAGCAATTAATGGCATCTCCGCAACCTTCATGTGACAACCGCCTAAACTAAGGTCGAGAACGCTAACTTATAACTTCTAAGTGTTTACTTTGATGCCCGTTATGACTAATTTTATGTGCTATGTGGTTACGTAGACATAACTCTTAAGCTAAGTTCGTTGTAACTCACACGAAACTCTTAAACGAAAGTTTGCTTTATTTAAACCTTTAATCGCGGATCGGGATTGGAATCAAATTATGTAAGTCCTAATACCAAGAAAACACCTAGTGAACTTTCCTAAGTTCCTATTCAAGTTAACCGGAAACTTTTAACTAACGAAACGCTTAACAACGGAACGAACGAAAAACGGAAAAGGCAAGTCTGCCACCCCAACCGCGCCGCGGTGAGGCAACCGCGCCGCGGTGGAGTGTGCAGACAGCCATATTTTTGGATTAGCTCAAACTCAATTAAACGGGCCAAAACTTTAAACAACGATTTGACCCAGCTTCTTAGAGCCCAAGTCCTCATTAAAGTGTCCTGAGATGTCAATTTGAACACAAATAACACAAACATAAACACATAACACAAACACACACACATCAAAACACACTCCTTGCTCTCTCTCTCTTTGCTACACATTCAAGAACTCACACCACCCCTTTTTCCAGTGAATCTTACCAACAAAACTCAGTAAAATAACCACTTAAAAACACACAAATCGTTCATCAAGTAAAGAGGGAGAAAGGAGTTGCATCTAATTGGGTTGAAAGTTGATTTCTAAGCATTTTGGGTCAAAATCACCAAGGGTTTACTTCAATCATCTTCAAACCACTTTACTCTCGGTAAAAACACTTCTAACCTACTGTCTTTACAATAAATACACTTTGCATGTATCATCTAACACCTAAAAATGAGTTTATATGAAGATTTTTGGGCATTTATGAACAAAAACGGGTTTTTCACAAATAGGATGATTAGATCTATAATTTGTGGTTAAAAACACTAAATAAACCATAAGACATCGATTATCTAAGTTTATAACTGGTTGCATGTCAAAATCCAACTTAAAAACATCAAATTTCTTCAAAAACGAGCTTGACCAAGAACCTGTCACAGTGACCGCGACGCAGTCGCGTCACCGCGGCGCGGTCAAGGTAAAACCTCTGACCGCGGCGCGGTCCTCCCACCGCGGCGCGGTCATGCTGCTGACAGACTGCACAATAACCTAAGTTTAAACCGTTTTGAACCGTAACGCTAAACTAGTCATTTACACACATGATCAAAACTGAAGTCAGCAACTATAATCAGTAGTGAACTAAACTTATAACCATTCAATCTTGGTATTATTATAGGATTCCCGTGATTCCGGTCCGTCTCGATTACTCTCCGCACGTGTAGCTTATCTTTGCAAACAGTGAGTTACAAACCCCTACTTTATAAACGCTTTTAATACTTTTGGGGTGAAATGCGAGTCTTAGGCTTAACTACTATTTAAGCTGAAAAACGATTATTACGTGAATGCTAAACGAAAACGATTTAATACTCAATACTATTACGAAAACACTTGATCACTTTGGAAAGCTATTATAAAACACTTTGATATCTTGAATGCTTATATGAATAACTATTTTGCCGGCATTATTGAGGGTTTTGCCAACAATGCCGAGAACACGAAAGCTATTTTTGCCAATGACTAAAACTATCGATCGTCATGTTGCGGACTTTGTACAACATGGACGTGAGAAACCATTGCAAACTCCCGAAAACTACCAAGGACATTAGTTGCTATTAATCCCTTTGGAAAGGACCGTTAGTAGATATGGATAGCGCTATTAGGGTAGAGTGACCCTCACCACAACGACTTATGACGATGGTGCATAATACTAAATGGGTAGGCTTTAGGCTTAGCAACGATCATTGGGCAAACTTAGGATTGTCACATAGTCGCGCTATGTGGTCAATGCCTATAAACATAAATGCTATACTCTATACAAATTTATGTGACAACTATTTTGAATGCGATACTCTATGCATGGTTATGCGATTACTATTTGAAAACTTATGCTTTACTAAAACTTTGTAGCTCACTAACTACGCCTCCCGTAGTTAACACTTGACTCGTATTTTCAGGAAACGGGTAAGCATGTGCTGATGACTTTACGCTTGGGGCTGATGACTTCAAGAACGGGATGGGTTTGGGTGGTTTGGTTATGAACACCCTATTTTGAATTCGGATATGTAATCGATATTTTAAAACAATTATGTAAACTTTGTTGTAACTTTTATCTAATATAACTTGGCGTTTATCTATATCTTGCTATCGAATGCTATTGCTCTCCACACCCTGCGTTCCGCTTTAGCGGGGTGTGACACTTCACCCCGTGGATCCTAAAATAATAAATAAAGCATATCTCATTGATTATATTTTGAGCAGATACATTTTTAGATTACATGAAGCATGAAATTATTAAAAACCAAATAATGTAGTGAGAATTTACTATAAAAGTTCAAATATTTTTGAATATACCAAAAGAGTTGCTGAAGACTGTTTGATGTAATCCACTGCATATTTAACACGTTGTTTCGATAAAGAATAACTAAATAAAGCCTTTTCCATTTCTTCAGGGGGTTCGGTAACTTGCAGTAACGACACAGAGTATTCCAGACTGCACCCACCTACTATGCCAAAAAGAAAAATTATCGAACAAACAAATTACAAAATTTAAGTGTAATTTTACAGCGAGTAAAAGCGAGTGGCACCGAGTTGGTTTGACCCACTAACGATAAAAAATCTTCTGCAACTTTTTCAAATCAATTTTTCGAAAAGCTATCAAACTCACCTGAAGAGAGTAAAGACAGAACCCGTTCCGAATCGCCATTAGCTGCAAAAAATTAACTCTTCGGGAGGCAGCTAGTCTTTTGATACCCTTCCTCTTGCCAATCTCCGCTCGATCTCCGCTCGTCTGACTGCTTCACCGAATTCCTCATCTCATCTTCAGGAGAAGGTTTCTCCCAAGGAAACCTCACTTTCCCATTACTCCCTCTAAACACATCCTCAACACCAAGAGGAGAATCCCTCGAAAACCCGCCTCTAACATTCGGTAAAACCCCTTCCTCAACATAAAATATATCCTCAATTGACCCCTTTTCGATTCCCACATCTTTCTTTTCTTTAACTTCATCAACATACCCAAATTTCTTTGGTTTCTCCACAATCTTATCCATTGTACTACCATTACTACTATATACACTATCATCATTATCATCATGTACGCATAGATTGTGTACGCAGAACAGTACCAGTTTCGGCAAAGCGACTTCATCATAACATTTTTCACTGAGACATTTTGTTGAAAAGGTAAAATCGTTCCAACCTTTGCATTTTAAATTCCCACTTATTGACAAAATCTCGTTTATTGTAGGAAGGACTTATTCAGTGAAGTTTATGCTAATCAAGGGGATTATTGCCTTTTTCCACAAAGTTATTTATGGAAGGATCTTTATTGTCATAAAGATTGACAGAGGGATTGTAGCTGTCATTTGTGTATAAATGGAACACAAACACATACACTTAAGAGGACGATCGATCAAACACTGTCTGGTTCATCTAGTTTGCTGCATACCCATTTAGGGTTCTTACCTTGTTCTTAAATTTGTCTTTTCCATTTTACACAATCATTTGATTGTGATAACAATCTTGTAACTACGATTACCAATTTGGTTAATCTCATCAAATAAACTGTTTGTGTTATTCTGTTCATCTATTTCTACATGGTATCAGAGCTACGGCTCTAGATACAAATCGCTAATTGTATCAATTCGATTTATACGATCAATTGAATCAATTTCTCAAATTCTGTGATTTAGGGTTTTTTAATCCTAAATTCTGTGACGATCGATTAAATCGGGTGTTTCTGTTTGGGCGATCTTGGAACTAGTAATTGGAAGAATTTGGGGGATTTCTATTACCCTCATTGGCGCTCACTGTCTCCGCTGCTTAAAGATCTGGTATCATTTTTCTTGTATTTCTGAACTGCAAGTAATCTGTAAGTCTTCATAACCTACCTTGTGTTGTGGCAAGTACCTTCTCAGGGCGTTTCTGTGTGTAAACAGGGATCAACTGCCCCCTGTAGAACACTTGGACCATAGCCAAGGACCCATCTTTTATTGCTGAAATTGTTTGCTGTTTTTTATGTTGCTGATTATTGCTGAAATTGTTTGCTGTTTTTTGCGTTGCTGATTATTGCTTGCTGTTTTTCTTTGCTGTTTTTTACTTGCTGATTATTGCTGAAATTGTTTGATGTCTTTTGCGTTGCTGATTATTGCTTGCTGTTTTTTACTTGCTGATTATTGCTGAAATTGTTGCTGGTTATTGCTGATTATTACTTGCTGATTATTGCTGTTTTTTTGCTTGCTGATTATTGCTTGCTGATTATTATTGTTTTTTTTTTGCTTGCTGATTGTTGCTGGTTATAGTTATTGTTCAGTTTTTTGCTGCTTTGTTTTGTTATTTGCATACTTATTTGTGCATTTTTTAGTTGTCTCTTGGTTCATATTCTTTGTCCCTGTTTAGTTCTTGTCCAAATTTGTCACTATGCCACCTGAATCTGAGACCTCTGCTTTAATCAATAGGATAAAACATATTAGTGACCTGGATTTTGGAGACCCTTTATATCTCCATGCCAGTGACACCAATACTACATCCTTAGTTGGTTTTAAGTTAAAAGGAACTGAAAATTATAATGTTTGGAGTTGTGCCATGATACTTGCTCTTGAAACAAAAATAAAATAGGCTTTATTGATGGAACATGTAAAAAGGATGAAACCAATGAAGTTTTGATCAGACAATGGGACAGATGCAACTCTGTAGTCCTTTCTTGGATTCTCAGTTCCATTTCTGAAGAACTTTATCTTGGTCAAATATTTTCTAAATCTGCTCAAATTGTGTGGCAAGAACTAAAGGAGACTTATGACAAAGTTGATGGTTCTATTACCTTTAATTTGCATCACAAAATCAATAATATGTCTCAAAGTGGTACCTCTGTCTCAGATTATTATCATAAATTAAACTCTCTATGGAAACAATTTGATTCACTTGTTAAACTACCTATTTGTACTTGTCAAGGTGCTAAACAGTTTCATGACCACAATGACCTTATCAAACTTATGCAATTTCTTATGGGCTTAGATGATACCTATCAATCTTTAAGAAGTAACATCCTTACAAGGGACCCTCTTCCTAGTGTCAAAACTGCTTTTTCTATAATATCTAGAGAAGAATCCCATAGAGGATCTTCTCAGTCCAATCTTGGGTCTAACAAAAGTCAAAATTCTGCTTTTACTGCTAAATCTTTTGATCCTTCAAAAAGAATTGACAACAGAAAGTTTGATAACAATAAAAGGGGACCAAATCCTAATCTCAAATGTCAAAAATGTGGTTTAATAGGACACACCATTGAAAGGTGCTATGAAATTGTTGGGTATCCCCCAGGTTGGAAAAAGAAAAATACAAATTACAATAATAATGCCATGGCTGATTCTAGTACAGGACACATGAACTTTACCACTGACCAAATGAAAAAAATCCTCAATCTTATCAACGACAAACCAAGTCCTCAAGGAGCTAATTCCAACATGGCAGGTTGGTTTTTTAATTCAAATGTTTTCTTTAATCAAAACTTTCACAAGTTTTTTAACTCTAACTCTTGTGAAATGAATCAAATGTTTTCAAAAGGATGGATAATAGACTCTGGTGCAAATCAACACATGACACTTTCTGATAAAGAACTTGAAAATGTTGTTGATGTCACTGACTTAAACCTTAAAGTTGGACACCCTAATGGCACTGAAGCTCAAATCACTAAAATTGGAAACCTTAAACTTACTGAAGATATAATTCTTTTTGATGTCCTTGTCATCCCTGGCTATACTGTTAGTCTCTTATCTGTCCACAAACTTGCCAGGGATAGCAAACTATCTGTCACTTTTAATGACCAAAATTGTTACATTCAGGACTTGAAGGTCATGAAAAATCTGGGGATTGGTAAAGCTAAAGAGGGACTTTATTTTTTTGACTGCATGTCTAGTAATCCAGTTAAGTGCAATAATTTTGTGCATTCCAGTTATGGTTCAAAAAAACTGTGGCATTGCAGATTGGGTCACCCTGCAGACCAGGTTCTAAACATTTTAAAAAACAAAATCCATCTTGAAGGTGACCCAAGCATAAGTCCATGTGATATCTGTCATAGTGCTAAACAAACTAGAGAAGCTTTTCCTCTCAGCGACCATAAGTCAAAAAATGTTGGTGATCTAATTCATTTGGATACTTGGGGACCCTACAGGGTCACAAGTAAACAAGGGTTTAAATATTTTCTAACCATTGTAGACGATTTCTCTAGAGCTGTCTGGGTTTACCTTTTAAAATCTAAAGAGGAAGTTTTTGATCACATTGCCTTATTTCATAATCTACTTCAAAATCAATTCTCAAAAAATATAAAAGTCATTAGGTCTGACAATGGCACTGAATTTATTAACAATAAAATGGAAACTTTTCTTGGGCAAAATGGTATTATCCATCAAACCTCTTGTACTCACACCCCCCAACAAAATGGCATTGCTGAGAGGAAACATAGGCATCTTCTTAACATTGCTAGAAGCCTTATGTTTCAGGGGGGAATACCTCTAAATCTTTGGTCTGAATGTATTTTAACTGCTACCTATTTGATCAACAGGTTACCAAGTTCTGTCTTAGGAGGTAAAAGTCCCTATGAATTAATCTATGGCCTAAGTCCAAATCTTTCCCATCTCAAAGTCTTTGGGTGTCTATGCTATGCTACTATATTAAACAACTTTGATAAATTTAACAAAAGAGCTGAAAAATGCGTTTTTTTGGGTTACACTAACTTCAAAAAGGGGTACAAACTATACAGTTTGGACTCAAAACAAATCTTTTACTCTAGAGATGTCAAATTCTATGAAACCATATTTCCTTTTAAAAATGACATAAAAAATGACATCTCTAGTCAAACATCTGAAACAAACCATCTAAACTTTTTTGATCTATATGACACCCAAGACCCTCCAAGTCCCAATGATGAAGGGAAAGACACTGAGGAAGATGGTAGTGACAATAATCCTCAAATCCCTGGCAGCACAAGTGCTACTGGAATTGAGGATACCACTGCAACTTCAAGTGCTGATATTATATCCCCTGAGGGCAACAACCACTCAATAAATGATATGGTTGAACCAATCAATCTTAGAAGGTCCTCTAGAACTCTTAAAACCCCTAAGAAATTTGGTGACTATGTTCCAAATGGGAAAGTAAAATACAGTCTAGACAAAGTAGTCAACTACTCCAAACTTTGTAAAGACAACTTTTGCTTTACCACCAGTCTAAATAAATCTGTTGAACCAAAAACCTTTCTTGAAGCATGTAAAGACCCCAACTGGGTAAATGCAATGAATCTTGAAATAGAAGCCTTAATGAGAAATAACACCTTTGACATTGTTGATAAACCTAATCACAGCAATGTCATAGGATCCAAATGGCTTTTCAAAATAAAGTATAAGGCTAATGGTGAAATTGAAAGATACAAGGCTAGATTAGTTGCCAAAGGCTACTCCCAAAGGGAAGGGATTGACTATGAGGAAACCTTCTCCCCTGTAGTCAAAATGGTCACTGTCAAATGCATCATTAGTCTTGCTGTCTCTAATGGATGGTCTCTTTTTCAAATGGATATAAACAATGCTTTTCTGTATGGTGAGTTAAGTGAGGATGTCTATATGACTCTTCCTGAAGGATACTTTGATAAAAATGACAAAAAGGTTTGCAAACTCAATAAATCCCTCTATGGGCTTAAACAAGCCCCAAGAAAATGGAATGAGAAACTCACCTCATGTCTATTTGAAATAGGTTTCACTCAAAGCAAATGTGACCATTCCCTATACCTCAAATCTGAAAACAATGTTTTCTTAGCCTTACTTGTATATGTGGATGACATTGTCATCACAGGGAACAATCTAAGTGAAATCAACAAAGTCAAATCCTTTTTAAACTCTAAATTTATGATAAAAGACTTAGGAGAGTTAAAGTTCTTTCTTGGCATTGAAGTCCTTAAAACTGATAACGGTTTATGTCTTTCCCAAAGAAAATATTGCCTTGAATTACTCTCCGAATTTGGTTTGCTTGGGTGTAAGCCTGCCGTTACTCCCATAGAACTAAACTATAAGTCTAAAACTGAACAAACTGGTCCTAAGTTGGAAAACCTATCTGTTTATCAAAGGTTAGTAGGCAAACTCATCTACTTAACCTTAACTAGACCAGACATATGTTTTGTTGTTCAATACCTCTCTCAATTCATGCATGCTCCCACAACTGAGCACTTTAATCATGCCCTAAGAGTCCTAAGATACTTAAAAGGAGCCCCAGGAAAGGGAATTCACATAGTTAAATCTCTCACTCTTGACCTCAAAGTATTTGTTGATTCTGACTAGGCTAAATGCAAAATTGATAGAAGGTCTGTAACTGGCTTCTGTGTCTTTCTTGGAGAAAGTCCCATATCCTGGAAAAGCAAGAAGCAACCAACAGTCTCTAGATCCTCTGCTGAAGCAGAGTATAGAGCCATGGCTGCTGCTACATGTGAAATCCTTTGGATCTTAAATCTCCTCCAAGAACTACACATCAAAACTATCATTCCTGTTAAAATGTACTGTGACAACAAAGCAGCAATGCTGATAGCCACAAATCCTGTTCTTCATGAAAAAACCAAGCACTTTGAAATTGATCTTCATGTAGTTAGAGAAAGGGTATGTAGTGGTGTCTTAGAATTGCAAAAAATTGACACCACCAAACAAACAGCCGACATTTTTACAAAAGGCCTAAATGCTCCACAACACAATTACTTAAGTTCTAAATTGGGTCTTGTTGACTTGTTCAATGCTAAGGTTGAGGAGGCATGTTGAAAAGGTAAAATCGTTCCAACCTTTGCATTTTAAATTCCCACTTATTGACAAAATCTCGTTTATTGTAGGAAGGACTTATTCAGTGAAGTTTATGCTAATCAAGGGGATTATTGCCTTTTTCCACAAAGTTATTTATGGAAGGATCTTTATTGTCATAAAGATTGACAGAGGGATTGTAGCTGTCATTTGTGTATAAATGGAACACAAACACATACACTTAAGAGGACGATCGATCAAACACTGTCTGGTTCATCTATTTTGTTGCATACCCATTTAGGGTTCTTACCTTGTTCTTAAATTTGTCTTTTCCATTTTACACAATTATTTGATTGTGATAACAATCTTGTAACTACGATTACCAATTTGGTTAATCTCATCAAATAAACTGTTTGTGTTATTCTGTTCATCTATTTCTACACATTTCATCAAACATGTTGTATGCAATTCTTAATCAACCCAAAAAACTAATCAAAAAATACATCAAATTCACAAAATCTCACCACCAAAATCAAACAAAACCTAGGGTTGATTTCTTACAATACCGCTCGGTTTAAATCGAAAAATTATATGGTTTACAACCAAAGTTTTTTGGAAAAAGAATGATCATTATATGTTTGTATACAGACTTAACAAAATATCTGAAACCCACCCACATACATACATAAACATTATTTATAAACATTATTTGAAAACACATACCCTTTTACAAGCAGAAATTGAATGATGAACCATTGCTTAATACGATTCGGATTTGACATCAACAGGCCATCTCAAATTCGGATTTGTAGTGGAAAGAGATCGAAGGATGGAAGATGGGAGCAACAGCTGGTTTGATTTGGAATTAGCAGGTGGTGCCTTACCGGAGACGGTGGAGATAGACCAGGGTTAGGGGGTTTCTGACCCCGATTGGGAGTAATGCGTGTGTGAATAGAATTAGGGATTGGTATTAATGCGTTTGTGAAAAGGGTATATAGGTAAATTCAATTACTTAAAATTAAGGGATTAAGACTCTAAGGGGAGATTCATTATAATATAGTATAGATTTGGTTATTATTAAATTGATAATAACAGTAATAATAACATTATAATAAAAATGTAAAAATTCACAAATCGTTTTTTGGTAGTGATTTAATATTGTTAAAGAATTGTTATGAGATTTAACGCTATTTTTTATAAAGCTGTTGGTTGTTATTAGAAGTGTAAATAAGTCGACGAGCTATTTGAGATCGACTCGTAAAATAATCTAAATTGATTTGGTTTAATCGAGTTGAACTCGAGATCAAGCTATTTAAGTAAATTTTTATATCGAGTTTGAGTTCCAAAATATGAAAGGAGTCAAGTCGAGTTTATATAACGATTATTTATCGAACTCGAGTTTGAAACGTATAATTAATCGAGCACGAGTTTTAGTAATCGAATCAAGTTTCGAGCACGAGTTTTGATAATCGAGTCGAGCTCGAGCATAAAGTTTAAAGTCTGGTCGAGCTCGAGTTTTAGCAACCGAATCGAGTTCGAGCTTGGGAATACTCGACTCGCTCGACTTGTTTACACCCCTAATTGTTATAAAAGTTTGGTGCTATGTAGATGAAAACCGTTGAAAGAGAAAGTGTTAGAATCTGAAAGTGGAGTGA
The DNA here is from genome assembly GCA_910822075.1 of Senecio squalidus. Classification (NCBI taxonomy): domain Eukaryota; kingdom Viridiplantae; phylum Streptophyta; class Magnoliopsida; order Asterales; family Asteraceae; genus Senecio; species Senecio squalidus. The sequence continues at coordinate 63,931,780 of CAJVGC010000582.1, forward strand.
TGAATAAGTTTAATCTTAAGAAGGTTAACATCTTTGCGACGGTAATTTGTAAGCATTGGACTACTCTTGTTTTTTCGATGTAAATGGGTGGAGAATGATTCGGGTAAATCTTTCGAATGGTTGTTTGATAATAGTGGGTCGATAGAAATGTTATGATATAAAACTTAAAAGTCATAACTCACTTTAGTCAAATAACATAATATATTGGTAAGCCATAGAATGAAGCACAACTTATATTATTTGAGATTATCTCAAAAAAACAAAGAAACATATAATAAAATGAAGAAAGAGAGAATTGAGTCAAGGTAGAAATGTAATACTTCTCTTTTTTGAGACATGCTACGTATATAAAAATATTACAAACGGTAACATATAAAATAAAGTGGCTTGAGTATTGAACCAATCATATTACAACACTTATTCTCTCTCCTTTTTATTTTCATCATTTACAAAATGACACCTTATTTTATATGTAAATTTTTATAGTTCTTTTGTATGTTTATCATTTCTCTTCTTTTTTATCAAGCATAATATATGAAGAAAAGTATCGTTTTGTGGCATCTGTGATGTTCAAGTCTAAAACTTGTACGGTAATTTGTGGTGTTCAAGGCATATGTAAACCTTAAATTTTTTAGACCGGTTCGAAGCATATGCAAAATGTATAACCGCACATGATATATATATTTAGCTGATTTCATATATATGTAGTAAAAACATGTAAACACGAATAAATAAAAAAAGATTATGTCCACTAACTTAACAACATTAGCCCATTTTTTTAAATGAAATATCACATTTGTATTAACAATTTAAGGACTCATTTAATTGTGTTATACAAAACTTTCTAAATCTAAAGACCGGACATGTATATAGTTGATAACTTGATCCCAAAAGCAAGAAGTATCTTTTAGACGATAGAAGACATTGTAAAACTTAGACACAACAACTTATTTTTCAAAAATAATAATAATCATAAGTCCATAACTATTATATAAACAAACCTCTGCTGCTCTAAATATAACAAAATTATAAATATAATGACTATTAAATATATAATAATAACTATAATGAACTTAATAGTGAAATTTTTTTAGTAGACAAAGTAATAAAACTTACAAAAATGAATCAAACACAAAGAATCTTTCCACGTGCACAAAGAATAAATAACTACAAAATCTTACTTTTTTGTAATTTATGCTTGGGAAATAATATTTTTTGGAACACCTACTCACATGGTTGCTTAAATTATTGCTATCCAACTACTTCATGACAAAATAATTATTGTCGTATTAATCAAAATCCATAATATTTAAAAACTGAGTTTATGATGTAAATTTTAGTAATAAATTAGCAAAATATTAAGTATGGTAGGTATTAAATACATATATCTATCTCTAATAATAAAAAAATTGAGTCCATAGCATAAATTTAGCAATCAATTAGCAATATATTAAGTATAATAGGTAATAGAGGTTTGTTTTTGTAAAACAAATCTTAAAGTAAAATAAATAAATAAAAATTAAAAAATAATTTATAACGTTAGTTATTTTGGATTATCGTTCATTTTAACCATATCTCAAACTTTTAAAAACGAAGTTTTGTTGTACATCACAAATTGGGTAGTTTTACCATTGTGCATCAAATTTGAATATTTACTGCACAAAAACAAAGAATTTGATGCACAGTCTCTAAACGACATATATTTTGATACATATCAAAACTTGCTTTTTTAAAGTTTGTTATAATTGGATAAATAAACATAATAGAAAATTACACATAAAATAAACTATTTTTTCATATTATTTTACTTATTTTACTTTAAGTTTTGGTTTATAAGAACATCTTCTATAGGTAATAAACATACATATAAATTAAGAAATGATAAACTACATTTATACTAATCGTAAGATTAAGAGTTTTGCCTACTAATCTATAATCTATAATCTATATAATACCAAAAAAGTTAAGTCCATGACATAAGTTTTAGTAATAAATTAGCAATGTATAAAGAATGATAGGTATTAAACACACTATATAAATTAAGAAATGAAAGACAAACTATATTTATACTAATTGTAAGATTAAGATAATAAAGAGAAAATGAGTTTTTAGTTTTTATAAATTTTGTTCAAGAGGGAGAACGTGTAATTTCTTTTCAATAGTCGTGAATGGTTCTTGAAGAAAATTACAAGTGTAGTAGAAGTTTATAATTATTTTGTCTTTAAAATACGTGTTATCCCTATTTCAGATATTTAATTTACATGTGCATCGAAGATCTTACGTTTTTAATCCAACTTAAAATAATGTTAAAGATAATATAAGAATACAAGTTTAGTTATTGTTGAAACCCTACAATACTCATAATAACTATTTAAATAAAAAAATATTTTATAATCTTTTATACCCTTTTACTTTTATAACCTCTATTACCGTTACTTAATAAACATGTTTTCGTCTATATATTAATAAGATCTAACTCAAACTATCTTAGTTTTTTTTTTTGTCAAACATATCCTAGGATTAATGTTTTTTGGTTTAGTTAACAAGATATATAGCACTTTGAAATTAAGATTCCACCTTTTATACACTACTTACTTCTATCATACACTGAAGAAAAATGTCTCCGCCAAATATTCTAAAATTTGAAACTGAGGAAGCCACAGCCATTGCTCTAGCTAAATACATTTCCGATCTCTCTGCTAAATCCATCGCTGCCAATGGTTCGTTTTCTGTCGTCCTCTCTGGCGGTACTTTATTCGATACTACTAGGTAACTACATCTCTATAACTTACGTAAAGAATATAATACCCCCTCCGTTCCAAAATTATTGTGTCAAGACAAAAAGTTATTACACTGTTTAACCAATAAATCATTTATTTATCATGTAACATGTTTTTTGATTGGTGGAAGTTGGAAGCGCGATATACCAAGATGTAACGATAGACAATAATATTGTGACGTAGGGAGTATTATTGATAAATATATGATCGATTACCGAGTGTTATTTAATCAATAACTTTATGCTATATGGGTTGGTTAGATTTGGTATATATAAGACGATAACAAAAAAAATGGTCAAATAATTTGTTTCAAATTAAAATAGTGACGTGAATGATAATTTTGTGACGGAGGAAGTATATAAGTTGAGGTGATTATCTAGCTAAAAAAATACTCTTTATATTTGTCAGGAAGTTACTCGAGCCTCCTTACATTAGTTCGATAGATTGGTCGAGATGGTTGATTTTCTTCCTTGATGAACGAGTTGTTCCACTTGATCATCCTGATTCTAATTATAAGCTTGCTTATGATGGATTTCTCAGTAAGGTAATTTTTGCTATTTATGCTATTGCTTTAGGATTTCATCGTATAAGACCTTTTTATGGCTTATTTTGTGGCTTATGAGCTTATTATCCTTCAGTATGTTAGAATAAACGATAATAAGCCCATAAGCCATAGAAAATTGGCTTATATATGGAACATACGCGAAATCAAATGAACTCATAAGCCCAAAAGAAGCTCAAACAAACTACTAAAGGTCTTCTCTTGAGATAATTGGTGTTTAGATTTGTATCAAGTTTCGTTATTGTTTCACATAGGTGACTCAAACTTTTTTAAGACATTTAACCTCTTAAGATCTATATGCATCCCAAGCCAAAACTCTGGCATCATCCGGCTATTTTAAATACTTTGCACGCCACGTCAACATTAGTAACGAGTAATTCCAGCTGCATATGAAGTTTTCACAACACTGAAACAATGTTGAAATTTTGGTGGTTAAATGCCTTAATAGAAAGGTTTAATGACATTTGCCCGTAAGTGGAAATAATCACTTTTAAACTGCATGCCTCAAACAGCCCGTATTTAATTATCTTTACATCATTTGTATGCAAAATTGTTTGCTAATTATTCAAATGTGGTGTTAATTAGGTCCCAATACCTGAATCTAACATTTACCCCATCAAAGAAAACTTGTCACCCGAGGAAGCAGCAGACGAATATGAGTTGCAGCTTAAACAATTAGTCGCCAACAATACACTAAAAACATCTCCAATTACAGGGTTTGCTAAATTCGATTTGATGTTAGTAGGAATGGGTCCAGACGGGCACGTTGCATCTCTCTTCTGCTGGCATTTTCAACGCTTTGAGAAAAAGAAATGGGTGACTTTCATAACAGATTCTCCCAAACCTCCACCTCCTAGGATCACTTTTACTTTCCCTTTGATCAATTCAGCAACAGAAATCGCTTTGGTGGTGATTGGAGAAGAGAAAGCCGATGCAGTGAAGGTAGCTTTGGGAGAACATGCTTCTTACGGTTACCCATTGCCTGTGCAAAAGGTTTCCCCCGAAGGAAATCTTACATGGTTTTTAGACAATGGAGCTACTTCACTACTCAAGTAAAACTACCGGAGGTAAATGAAGCTATTTTTATGGATCGAATGCTATACGGGGATACTACGTTATGGAATCCTAAAACTATTTAGCTTCTTAAAAATTTGTGGTAGAATGCAATAAACTTTGTTGTTGTTTGCTTTATATTTGTAATGTTCCTAGAGTTTGAAAGCTTTTTGCGGATTCAAAAATTTTGATTTAGTTTCCGCTAAAACTTCTAGTTATGAGATTGTGATTTATAAAGCGGTATCATATGTCCGACGAGGCTTTAGAAAGGGTTAGGCGATCGGTCAAACATATGTTGCTTAATTCCTATTATGCTCACATTTTATACTATAATCCAAGTCTTTGTGACCATATGTTACATGTATGCAGTGGCGAGTCTAGAACTCAAATGCACGTAGGTCCTTATTTAATTGAACCGATAATTATGAATGAAAAAAAAAAGAAATTTTTTTTTAGCGGATCGGGTCAATGGGTCATATTAACGAGTAGTTAAAAATATGCGCATAATAAAGAGGGTCATGAATGTAAATACGGTTTGAATATTTTGTTTGCTGATGGACCAACAAAAGAACTACTTCAAACACACTTTATTTAGCTATAAGGGAGTTTCTCGAACCTCTTCATGTCGATTATATTACATGATTCGGGCTTTTACAGGTTTGAATGGTTTTTCTGAAAACACTTAGCAAACCAATACACAAGATCCTGATGAGACTCTTCGGCAGATTTCACAGCTGTTGCATCATCATCGTCATATCGGCAAGTCCAACCATGCTCTACACCAGGATATATCTTCACAAAGTGATCAACCTGAATACACGTAAACCATACACATATAAACTTACATAAAAAAAATAGAGGTGAAAATCTCGACCCATTTACTTATGAAATGGTCGACTTCACATTGGCTAGAAGAAATTACCTGGTTTGCTTCAAGAACAGCCTCAAATTCTTTGATAAGTTCTGGTGGAGATAGTTTGTCGAGCTCGGCACCTAGTATCGCTATAGGGATCTTAACACCTATATATCAATTAGACAAAATATAGAAATAAATAGAAAAGTACAAAAAAACTTTTGGAACATATATACAGCTAACATTAACAGAATTTACTCATAAATGAAACATGATAATTGTTGTTAAGCAACGAAAGATACCGTTGATATCATCTACAGTAACATACAAAGGATGCAAGAAGGCAGCGACTTGTATATCATCCGCCTTTCCTAACTCTACAACGACCTTAGCTATAGAAAAAAAATAACAACTCCTGAATCAGCGTACTAAAATCAAAGTAAACTTATTCGGAAACTAGTCTTACCACCCCAACAAAAACCTGCTGCCCCGACTTTAGATATGCCCATTTCTTTAAGAGCCTTAATAAGTGGTTTCACAAGTTCAACTCCTTGCTCCTACGGAATGTATCACAAAAAACAGAAATGTATAAATGGTATTTAGATTTTTTTATAACAATAGCCAAGCTGAAGGTTAATCTAGATATCCGTTCTTTATTGAAAATTTAGCGAATTCATATCGAAGTTAAGACCATTTGACCTTATAAGTCACATTGGTGGACTAATAAAACTCAAATGACTTTATTAAAAAAGATGTGACCTAAGCGGAGTACCTGACCTAAGCGGCTGAGCAGGTGTCGATTTCAATTTGGAGCAGGAGCGGGCGGCGTCTATTTCAATTTTGAAGCAAAAAAAAAATTAAGTAACATGGGTAATAGGTTTAATTTTATTAAAAATAAAAAGTGAGGTTAACAAGGTTTGAACCCGGGTTGGTAAAAACTGAAACTCTAAGTTTAGGCTTGGAAACCACTCCACCAACATTGATGTTTGGTTAGAATTTGTAAGACAAACATTTTATATAGGTCCTTTCTGATTTTTTAGGCATGTCCTACCGGAAATTACTACATCGTTTGTAAATGATTTTCGAAATTCAGGTAGGTCCGAGGACCTACCTAAGACCATAACAAACTCGCCCCTGCATGTATGATCATTCAAACAAGTCGAAACTATAAAAGTTGTCTATAACAAAATAGAACGAACGTCATAAGCAAGAAATATGCGAAATCAACCAATTGAAAACAAATAAGACCATCTCTAAACTTATACTCTATTTTTAAAGTATGGCAAAAAAAATCGATTCCAACCACATATTAATTTTGGCCATCTTTATATAAAATAATAATAAATTATATAAGACAAATATTACAGAGGAATACATAGTGATACACTACTTTTGGAGTATCAATATTCGATATTCTAAAATTTTCTTTAAATTTAACGTATAAGCTCGAGTGGGTTTTCTGAACTTGTTAGACACATGTCATTTGATTAAACGTTAGATTATTGACCAGCGATAACGAGGGAAAATACAGACAAAAATTGAATATATCTTTACGCCGTATAATAACAAATATATCTTTTCGTTTATATACATATTGTTTATAATTATAATAACAAATATACATTTATGTTTAGAAACATATCTTAACTATATTATAAAAAATCTTCCTACACTCTTAATCCCTTAAAATTTAAGTAATTGAAATTACTTATTTCCCTTATTCAATTCAAACACATAGAAATTTTAGATGAAGTTGAATTACGTATTTACCCACATATCTTAACTATATTATATTAAAATTTCCCACACGCCCTGATGTAGGAACTTGCCACCGTACAAGATCGGAAGAAGGCTCACCGAGTAATCTCAAGAAAATGAACACACCAGACAAACAGAGTCTCACCAGAAAGAAACGCAGCGGAAGACATACAGGAAGACAAACACTACCAGGTACCCAAAACAAATTAGGGTTTCACAGTCAGAAACCCTAAATTTTTCAATCGAGCTCACTCGAATCACCAGATCTATAACCAGAACCACCAGATCTATAACCAGAACCACCAGATCTATGATCACCGCCACCAGATTTCAACAGACACCACTATCAAACCCTAACCAATTGAAACACTGGAAATCAAGAGCCGAAGCTCTGATACCATGTAGAAAACCATGATCAAAACACACTAACACCAACAAAAAATAAACACACAACATATTACTTAAACATCTCACAAATTATAGAGAACCTCACTACAACAATCATTCAAACTCTCTTACAAATCACTTCAAACAAACATCAATGAGATGACAAATAACACTCAAAGTTGTAAAGCTTACACTCTAGTCCTTGAACTTCAAGTTCCATAACTTGTCAACTTCAGTCCCTCAGGTTCCTAACTTCACGACCACAACCTATCATAAAATCAACACACAAACTGTAACATCCGTCCCACATTGGTTGGAGAGGGGAACAAATCCTTCTTTATAAGGGGGTTGATACCTCTCATAGCATGACGCGTTTTGGCACGAGCTTCGTGCCAGAAACAAATCCGTGCGCCAAGCGGACAATATCACGCTACGTGTGTGCTTGGGCTGTTACACAAACAAACCAAATTATCGTTCTAAACATTTAACATAATTCATGATTAAGATTATACTTTCAACAATACTACCTAGCAGTTTTGCATGAAACCAATCTTACAAGCCCAAACATATTTATCTCGGAAAATATCCGAATATTATAATAGTTAGTTTTAGTTTTGTTTGTATTTCAAAATTTTAAGTGATACAATTTATTTACTTTTGCCTTTTTGAAAAGAGAAATATTATTTAATAACAATAGCGTAGAAAATTGACATATAACAAACTTTTCTTGTCTAACCATTTTTATTATTGACGATTTTTGAAACCACTCTTTTTACAAAAACAATGTCTGGTAGTTGTTTTGTCTTTATAGATATATTTGGTAATCAAAATTGTTTATTACATCAATCTTGAGTAATATGTAATCAAACTAATCGTTTATATGTGCAATTATTTAAATTTATAAGTACCAGAAATTTATGCATGTCTAATTTACTCATTTTAGGTTACTCTTTTTCTTTTTGACAATAATATTTTGATATTGATACGTGTTATCGTTCATATTTTAACCCATTTATTTAGTCCTATTTATCATTTTTCCAACAATCTATCATTATTTTTGGTTAGTTATTTAAGCGAGAATACAATATAATTTAGAGCAAATTACCAAAATAATCACCTATCACTTACATTTTACAAAAATAATCATCTAATTCGCGACAGATTTCTTGCGACATTTTTTTCGTCTCGAAAGTACACATATTTTAATCAAACCAATAAAAATTCGACACGTTGTCGCGACACTATTCATTTCTCGCGTCAATATTCATTTTTGCGACGACGTGTCTGATTTTTATTGGTCTGATTTTGTTTTATGTACTTTTTGGGACGATAAAGTGTCGCGAATCAGGTGATTATTTTTGTAAAGTTTAAATAATAGGTGATTATTTTGGTAATTAATTCTATAATTTATATAGGTATTAAAACATATTAACGTAATCTAGATATTTTTCCGAATTCGTTTAACTCTATCAGAATCTGTTTTGGTAAATATGTTTCAATTGTCTAGGTGTCCTTGTCTTTCGAAAACGAAAAGAAAAGAAAAATAAGTGTGATTGTGTAGATGATTCGATGATAAAAAGGAAAAAGTTGCATTATGAGAGTAGAAAATGAAATTAAAGTGTACTCTTAAAAGCAAGATCCTATGGTAGACACTAATGATGTGTTTCCGAGTTTAATGAGGGGAGAAAAGAATAGAATGGAAAATAAAACAGTAGAATGGAAGAATGGAGAAAAGGAGTTTTTTTTATTTTTTGTGTTCCCGAGATGAAAAGAGTTGCAAAGAAAAGAAAAGAATTTTTTTTTACTGTGTGTTCCAGAGTCAGAAAGAAAGGAAAAAAAATTATTATTTTACAATTATACCCTTTATTATATATCACTTAAATAAAACATAAAACACAATTATAATGTTCAAATGTAAAATGTAAGATAATATCGACAATGATACGTATTCTATTAAGGAAAAAATAGAAGTGCAAACAACAAATATCTTGATTAAAAACAAAAACAAACATCCAAAAAATTCCAAGAAATTCCAAAAAATATAAAAATTCAATGAAAGAAAAAAGTCAAAAGCCCAAATCCTCATAAAATATTAAGACCCATTCAATCGGTCTCACCCATCATTTTTGTTAGTACCTTCTTCCTTATCAGAATAAGAGTACTAAACAATAGAATTGTAAGAGAGTTCTGATACAGTTCAATTTCTTTGAGATATATTAGAAAAAATTGAATACTTACCTGATGTAAGCTGCAGACTGCAGAATTTTGTAAAACACAAGAAAATAATTATATGACAGAGATGAAGATTATATAATAAAAGAGAGTTCTGATACAGTTTAATTTCTTTGAGATATATTCAGAAAATTATAGGCCAGAGTATAATTTATATTTATATTTATATAATAATAAACAATTTATAAAATAATAATAAATAATGTTTACTATTCTAATTTAAATAATGTTACAGACGTGGTTATATATATGCTGCAATTTTTATAATTTAAATAATATTTATTATTATAAAATTTTTATATATATCAATTAAACAAATCATATAAATATTAAAATAATGAAGAAAATTCAAGCAAGATATATTTGAAATCAATAACGTCTTTTGTTATGTTGAGGATAATTTGGGAATTTTTTTTTTTCCCATATCTTGATTTGATTTCTATTCAAATCTTCTCAATTTTGAGAGGCAATTTAGCAGAGAAACTAGGTAATATATTTCTTTCCATTTCGTTTCTCTTCTCTCCCTCCAAAAACTGTGGAACACGATTTAAGTTCAAATTTTGCAAACGTTGAAGGAAGAAAATAAATAGAAATTGAAAACCAAAAGAAAATGTCCTTCCAACAAAATAATGTGGTATTAACTAATACAATTTATTATCTACTAGCATCGTATTAGCGTTACGTGACCGTGTTAATCATAAATAAAACATTATGTTTAAACACGATCAAATCTGTTTTGCTTTTTCTTTCAGAATTTACATATGTTTTGAATTAATTATTACTATTTTTTAGTCTAACTTCAACTTAATTTTCATTCATATTATTTTATATTATTTCAATATGCTAAATTTATAAATATATTTGTAATTTAAAATTATTATTATAGTTACTAATTTAAGTATGTATTAATCTAGTAAAATTTATTTATTAAACTGATTATATCTAAAGTCATAAACTTATTCTAATTAATTAACTTTAAAGAATTTTATAATGTGATTTTTAATTGATTATGATTAAACATTAAATTATACTTTAATATTTTATTTATTTATTTATAAGTTACAAAACTTACACATAAAATCAATTACTTTTAAAAGATGTATTTAAAAAATTGATCAATGGCTTAGATTGTTTTGTTTCAATCAATGGTCAAGATCTAATTTATTTCGAAAAAAAGTTTTTTAAAATAGAAAAAGGAATATGTATTATATGGTTGTATAGATATAGATATTATAGATTTGTAGCTTATATGCTTAATTAGACCGCTTATGGTGTTGTCCGCTTACTAATTCATTCAACCCACCTGTTTTATCTTCATCAAGTTGCCGATGAAATTAAGTAATTAACCATCAACCATCAAACATGTTTCTAAGGGTTAAGTAAAAATGTGAAGTTTAGTAATCTTAATTAAAAAACAATTTCGTATTAATGGTTGAAAATGCCACGGTCAAAATCAAGGTGTGTTTGATTTGTTTTTGAGTTTTACTATGTGTATCGCCGTATGGGTTTGAAATCAGAATGGACACAGAAACAATAGATTTTAAACCCATCCAATTATATGGGTATGAGGAAACAAACCCTTATTATATAGGTTTCATTCCATATATTCTAAACCGTGTCTTAATATCAAAAATCTTTAACCATTCCTATCCTATAATCCAAACACACAACCTATCATATAATCCAAACACACAAGTTGTTTTGGCATTAGGGATGAATGAATGAAATTGTAACAAACTTTGTAAGTTTTGTTATTGTGTGTATCTAATTCAACCTCTTTATCATAATTTAGGCTTATATAATTTAGGCTTGGGTATCACTTCTCTAAAACAAAATTTGTTTCATTTTTATACACCCTTGACATTATTAGTCAATGAATTGAAAAGCCAACAAAAAAGAAAATACGGCCACAAGTATTCCATTTATTATATAAATGAGAATTTTTACCCGCACGATGGATATTAGTAACGCATATTGACCAGAGAAGAGAGTTGAACCCGAATCTCTAAAAAAGCGTGATCCACTTCAATAACTCGGACGACTTGCTGTTCAGTCCTAATTGTGTATGTGCTAATAAGTTTTTTTTAATAGATATATGGTGGTGGAGGGAGTTGAACGTTGGTCTCCCATGTGTTGACAATGTGCTTTAACAATCCAATAATATGTTATCTAGTAATAGTGTTGCTTTTAAAAGAAAATAGGTGTACCAATTCTATACAATTATTTGTATAGGAGAACACTAAATGAAAACATCATACATTATTTAATATCGTAACCCAAATTCCGAACAAATTTATTCAAATAACATTACTTATTCATATATATATATTATATGTTTTGGTAAAAAGAATTAAAGAAAGTTATGTAACTAAATATTAAAAAAAAAAAAAAACATTTAACCAAAAGATAAGCGAATAATAGATATGTAAAAAAGTTGAAAGACATTACATGGCTAAATTTGTAATATTTTAAAGTTTAAGGTTCACGAAGTATATGGTCATTTTTAAAACTTTAATTTAAATCTTTGAAAAAAATTAAGGTGGATGAGACTCGAACCCATAACTTTTGGCGAATGAGGAGTTAGTCTAACTCGCCGAGTAGAAAGCGCTTTTGTTAATAACTTGGGTCGAATAATCAATATATATTAAAACGGAAATGGCACTGTAATTTTGGAAATATATGCCATTTCCAAAATTATATATATGGTAATCATGGCATATATAATTGTATACAATCATTTGCCTTAACTCCGATCAAAAATGGCGCCACCCACCATTCAGAAATTTGAATCCGAAGAACAAGTCGCAGTCGCTCTTGCTATCTATATTCTCCATCTTTCCGCTAAGTTCATCGCTGAAAATGGGACTTTCTCCATCGCCCTCTCTGGTGGTAGTTTAATCGATACTCTAAGGTAACATATAATACCAACTAACAATGAACACAAAATTCCTTAGTAATTTTATTACAAGTTTTAAAAAACAAGTACTTTTGCATTTTTGTAAGTGTAACTTTATATATATTAATTGGCCTTAACGAAAAATATTGTCTCTACCCATGTTTCATTGATTGGGGTGTAGAAAAACTAGAGATGTTGTTAATGTTGTCATGATTTGAGTTTGATTTTTATAGGAAATTAACCGAGCCTCAGTATGTTAGTTCCATCGAATGGTCAAAATGGTCGGTTTTCTTCCTTGATGAACGAGTTGTTCCTCTAGATCATCCTGATTCTAATTACAAACTTGCATATGACGGATTTCTCAGTAAGGTAATTATACTTTTTTTGATCGTTTGGTTTAGGGTTTTAATCCGAATCCTTTGAAAAACTATTCAACTATGATATTAGGTACCAATACCAAAATCTAATCTCTATCCCATCAAAGAAAACTTATCACCCGAGGAAGCAGCAGACGAATATGAGCAACGCCTTAAACAATTAGTATCAAACAAAACCCTAAAAACATCACCAACTACTGGATTTGCTAAATTCGACTTGATGTTAGTTGGAATGGGTCCAGAAGGGCACGTTGCATCGCTCTTTTGTTGGTATTTTCAACGGTTTGAGAAGATAAAATGGGTGACTTTTATAACGGATTCACCCAAACCACCACCCCCTAGAATCACTTTCACATTCCCTTTAATCAATTCGGCTTCTGAGATTGCAATGGTGGTGACTGGTGAAGATGCAGCGGATGCAGTGAAAGTGGCGTTGGGAAAACATGCGAATGATTATTACCCTTTGCCCGTGCAAAAAGTTTCGCCTGAAGGATGTCTTACATGGTTCTTGGATAAGGAAGCTACTTCAAAGCTTGAGTAAAATGGTATATAAAAGTATCATGGAATATGAACCTTTGTTTTTTACTTACTCTTACTTATGTAACTTTCCATGATTTGAAATAAAAGTCGAGCTTCCGGGACATTTTTTCTTTTATGGCTCGGATTATCCGTTTTAGTGGTCTCTGATGAGAGCGTCCCATGCCTAATGGTTTACTATTAGTCTGCCGGTAGTTAAATAAACTCTTAATGCTCCATCGTAAATGTTGCAAATGGGTGAGTTACTTTACGAAACATATCATAAAACGTCGAATTGACGTGATAAAACCTAATTTGTTTTTTATCTAATTATTCTAATTATATGATTTATACTGTTTTAAATGTTTGAAAATACTTAAGATTACTTTAAACTTGTTTCTTTTGAAGCTAATTTATGTGGACTAAATGTTTTAGTTAGTTAATGCTAAAGAAAACAATAAAGGTGTACCAATAAAAAATGTGTACTAGAAGTTAATTGGTCTTAATGAGTCATGTGCCTAACCAATCTTGGTCATAGATTGATTTAATCTTACACTTAAAGTTAGGTTTGTTCAAGATTGGCATACTTTCCTCTTTCTTCTTTTTCTTGTTTTCATTATCAAACTTAAATGTGAAAGAAATTTCAAATTTGGTAAAGTGTAGATTTATACAAAGTTTATAAGATCACTACTCAAGTTATATATAAACGGCAACTCTTTAGGTTACTCGGAAACCAAATAAGACTATTCACTAATATTAAGCGTTCTAATTGAGATATCCCCGTGACGGTTTCTAAAATCTTTCTCTTATTACTCCATTATGTTTATATAGGCTGGTTCGATTATGATCTCTTGAGAACACATCTAGACATTTTATCACTAGGTCATGTTGATAAATAATAGTAATAGATAATAATTACATTAAGGTTTAAATGTGTTTGAATTCTGTTAGTACACCCAAAAGTAGTTTAGATTAGAAAACCTCATAAGAAATGAAGTATTTTTAATACAGATTACAAAAAGTCATCTTAAACTATAATATTCATATAGTTTACATGGTTTTCTACTTTTCTTCCTTATTGATCATTCTTAAAAGTAGAATTTTCAAATTCGCCACTATTCTTTTTGTCTTTGTATAGGTGTTCACATTAATTTGTCTTCATTACAGTAGATGATTGAGTCCTATCTATATTTATATCTATTTATATTTTTATCATTTATATCTATATCCATATTTATTTAAAAAAATTTCATCAATCCCTATCAAGATATCATAATTTTCTTTTGTTGTAAAATATCAATTTTAAAATATGATTGAAACGTATAGTTTATTATATATATATACAAGCACATTACATTAAATGAAACTCATTTATTATAACTTGATGTGATAATTTTGATAGATATGTTTATAAAAGTTCTTAAGTACATTATATTAAACTATCTATTGGAATTAATATGCGTTATATGATAACCATGTTAATATTTATAATTTGCTTAGCTAAAGTAAAAATTATAGTTTAATATTCATTTTAAACTTAATAATATATATATATATATATATATATATATATATATATATATATATATATATATATATATATATATATATATATATATATATATATATATATATATATATATATATATATATATATATATATATATATCAGGTGATAAAAGGGTTATCCATTTATGGAAAACCGTCATCCATATACGATCCACTAAAAATTCCATCCATATCCACATCCATCTATTAATATCCATATCCACCTCAGGTGAATCGGATCGGATAGATATCCAATGAATTGGATGTCGATTGTCATCCCTAGTCTTCATCTATATATGTCCCATTCTCAATTTCTTTCATCTATATATGTCCCATTCTTAATTTCTTCTATGAATATACATAAAAAGGTATAAATAAGTAAGACAAATAATGGGTCATCTAAATTGCAACGTTATAGTGTGACTCATAAAATGTTGCCCTAGTCGAGAAGTTGGTATATTTATATAGGTTGGAGTGTGAACTTAAAACTAGCCATTACTCAAAAAAGGATAAAAGTAGCACTTACAAATTAAAGAAACCGCTAATTTATAATCCGACTAATCGTTATACCTATCCGTTCCTAACGATCGAGGCTAGAGTAGTTCTTTCTGAAAAATGAAATATTTCCACAATGAGTATTACCATCTCGGATTGCCTTGTAATTGTCTTATTACATTTTTGTATGAATTGAATGAATTTAATTCAGGCTATAACTTGAAAGGGAAGGAAATGGCCCAATGAATAGTCTATATCAACCAAAATAATGTTGGGTATTTATGGGATTTTTTTCGATAGTTAAAAGTTAAATATGACATCTTATATTACTATCACTACAATAAATATATAGTATATATTTGTATCTTCACATTTCTAAAAAGCATGTATATTTTTATAATCTATTGATAATTATAAGTGTGTATAATATATTTTTAATTAAAAATATGAAAAACTAAAAACTTATAAGTGTAGGGGAAAAAAACTCACACATTTAAATGTACACAAATACAAAAAAATTCAAACTTAAAAGTGTAGAGACAAATTTGTCACACCACATTTCTTCACACTCTTGGTGTGTGAAGAAATTAGGTGTCACAAATTTCTCTTTACACGTTTTAGTGTGGAGAAATTGTATATATGTACACACTCATAAGTATTTTTTTTAAACAACTAAAAGTGTGTACATTTTAGGGATTTTACATATTTCTTCATATTTATTAAAATAAATAATTTTGTACATATTTAGAACTATGAATAAATAAACAAAAAATTATACACTTTCTACAAGCGTAAACAAAAAAAAAATATAAAAACAACATTTCTCTTATAGTATATGGTCTAAAACTTTTATCCTACACATTTACTCTACAAGTCTAGGGGTGTTCATTATTTGGATTAACCGAATAATCCGTCCAGTCCAATTATTATTTGGATTATTCGAATTGAGTTATTTGGATTTGGTTTAAATTTTGGGCAAATCCGAATCATGTATTGGGTTAATGGTTTGGTTTTGGTTTTGTACATCTTAAATCGGGTGCCATCAGAAAACCGAATAAACATATTCTTATAACAAAAACATTATATTTACCTAATCTAAATAATATAAATACTATTTTAATAGCCCAACTCAAAATTCAAATACATATATTTATCAAAATAGTCTAATATGATTTGTTAATTGTTTATATTTGCATACGGTTAATATAATTATTTGAAAAACACTCAGTAAAAATATTAAAGTATTTTTATTTGGGTAACCAAAACCCAACAAATAACCCGAATCCTTATTTGGATGGTTTGGTTTGGGTGTCACTATATTCGATTTGGTTTTGGATGGATTATTAGTTGAAAAAAAACCGAATATTTCAAACTGAATAATCTCGTTAACCCGAAACCCGACCGAACGAACACCCCTATACAAGTCCACCTAACTCCCCAAGTCATGTCTCAACTTCTCCTTGAAGCATCAAAGTTTATCTTTTGTAGGAAACTTATTAAAGTTAACAATCTTTTTTTATTATAGCAAATTTATCTTTTAATATAAGATCACTACCCAAGGTAGGCATTGGTTTTCAACTTATGGTCTTCGGTTAACCACCACCATTGGCACGACTGTCAGTTGAAACAAATCGGTATATTAACGAAATAAGTGACGAGAAATGTGGGCCCATTTGATTAAAAATTACTTTTCTTTTTTAAGAAAATAATTTATATGTATGTGCATTATGTTTACAGTAATATATTTTGTGGTCTCTAAAAATAAAATAATGATTTACTGTTGACAGAAATTTAATTAATTTTTATAGTTAGTTTGATATCCGCTGATTGTACTTTGAGTTGACAAAAACTAAAAATTGAACCATATATATGAATCAACTTCGGTTTAGCTAATCCAAGTACAATGTATACCTTGACCATGCCTTTTGTCGCGCCTCAAATGACCAAATCTATCCATTTGACCCAACCAACCCATTCGATCCATTACTTTTTTGCTTAACTTTTTACGACCTATCTACATCTAGATCCCAAATTTTCAAATGACTCCCACATGATTCGTCTGTGACTCATCTCTGGGCACCACCAACTCAACAACAATTTGAAAAAGATAATCAATTTGAACATGGAATTTGGTCGTTAGTAATGAGTTTATGATTTGCTTGTTATTATATTGTGGCTAGGTTAGAAGGTTAAACGTGAAACATAAATATAGATGTACATGGTCGGATCTTAGTGAGTGCATTATAGACGAGCAAACATGACTATAAATTATTTCTGGCACATTTTTCCCCGACTAAATCTTATTTTTCCATTTAAAAGTAGCACAAATTTTATTGGAACTTTACGGCTTATTTATATTCACCAAAGTGGTACATATATCATCTATTACATTAAGAATTCTTTCAAATAAATCGAGATAAGAATTTGCCATCCTCGGAAAAAACCATAAATCCTTATGTCATGTATTTGACTTAAAAACTAAAAGTGGTTCAAACATATAGATAAACTATTATTAATTTATTTTTATTTTTCTTTTTTCTTTTTTTCTTTTTAAGTTATAATAAAAGTTATTCTTAAAGTAATTTTTCGATGATAATTTATATATTGAAGTGAAACTTAAAATATTAGATATTAGTAGGGGTGTAAATGACATGAGACATTTTGTAAGCTATTCGAGATCGATTTGAAAACTATTAGAAATTGACTCAATATAATCGAGCTCGAACTCGAACTACTCGAGTAAATTTTCGAGTCGAGTTCGAACTCTAAGATACCATGCTCGTTAAGCTTGCGAGCTTTATCGAGCTTTTGCTAAATGATAATTTTACCATTTTATATACAGAGAATTACTAAATTATTATTATTTTATAAGGTATTATGTATATGAAGCGAGTCGAATCAAGTTTATATCACGATTATTTATCGAGTTAGAGCTTGAAACGTATACTTAAGCGAACTCAAGTTATAGTAATCGAGTCGAGTTTGAGCCGGATATTTAAAGCTCGTCCGAGCTTGAGTTTTAGCAATCGAGTCGAGTTCGACAATGGCCATACTCGACTCGTTTACACCTCTAGATATTAGTATTATATTTAGTAGCGGCTATCCTTAAATATATGGCCGATTATTTAGATTAAATAACGGTTATTATACAATACAATAGTACGTATCTAATATTTTTAAAATATATTTGCAAAATTCTAAAACTAAAAAGAAAAAACAAAAAAAAAGAAAAAAAAAAAGAAAAACCTATTTATGACTACTATGATCTCCATTTCCAGTGATCAACAATGGCGTCCCCTAATATCAACAAATTCGAAACCGAAGATCACGTCTCCACCGCTATCGCACACTACATCTCCGATCTCTCTTCCAAATTCATCTCCGCCCACGGTGCTTTCTCCGTCGTACTCTCCGGCGGTTCTTTAATCGACACTCTCAGGCAAACCCTTCACTAGTATTATCATATTTCTTGATTTCATGTTTGATTCATAAATTTTGAGCTTAGTTTCTTGTTTTTTTTTTATAGGAAATTAATCGAGCCACCGTTTATTAGCTCGATTGATTGGTCGAAATGGTTGATTTTTTTCCTTGATGAACGAGTTGTTCCACTTGATCATCCTGATTCTAATTATAAGCTTGCTTATGATGGATTTCTTAGTAAGGTAATCTTTTTTCCGAACTGTTTCTCTCGTCATCCCAAGATGTTTATCTAAGTAGGTTCGAACGTGGGTATTTTTATCCAACTTTATATTTGTTTATTGTATGTAGTAAACTTTAAAATATCGTTATTGCATGTATACGATAAATTAAACATTTGCAAACATGTGTATACGACAAATTAAACATTTGTAAACAGCTGACATGACAACTTCTATGGATGTCACGTATGCCCGAATGGCCGAATACATACTATAAATTTTAGAGTAAAGTCATGTACATTTTTTCAAACACTTTTGACTTGATTAATATTTTCAGATTTTGAACAGATTAATTTTTAACGAGTTCGAGTCATATGATTTTTTACCTTAAAAAAATGCTAGCGTATGATAGTAGCAAGGTCGGAAAAATTTGAGATCGGAAATCCAACTAGAAATAGCTTAAAGGAATTGTTGTTGATTATTCAATTATTTTGTTAGGTACCAATACCCGGGTCTAACATCTATCCCATTAAAGAAAACTTGTCACCCGAGGAAGCAGCAGAGGAATATGAGCAGCGACTCAAACATTTAGTAGCTAACAAAACACTGAAAAAATCACCGATTACAGGGTTTGCTAAATTTGATCTAATGTTAGTCGGAATGGGTCCAGACGGTCACGTTGCATCTCTCTTTTGCTGGCATTTTCAAAGGTTTGAGAAGAAGAAATGGGTGACTTTCATAACTGATTCACCCAAACCCCCACCTCCTAGGATCACTTTCACCTTTCCATTAATCAATTCGGCTTCTGAGATTGCAATGGTGGTGACCGGAGAAGATGCAGCTGATGCGGTGAAAGTTGCATTGGGAAAACATGCTAATGACGGTTACCCTTTGCCTGTGCAGAAGGTTTCACCGGAAGGAGGGCTTACATGGTTTTTGGACAAGGAGGCTACTTTAGAGCTTAAGTAAAATTATAGGTATATGATGCTATCTCGGGTTTTATTGTAATGTTAATAAAGCATGAATGTATCGTCACACAACCTTTGTTGTTGTTTTATTTAGTTTATGTAATGTTTTCAGGACTTGTAATATATAACGTTTTCTTGGTTTTCTTAAATTGATTATGTGTTTATTTGATTAGAATTCGGAACTAGGGGCACGTCAAAGGTAACAAAATGGGTGGATTAGAGACGTGTTGGATTGCGGATACATGTAAAATTTGTAGTACCTATGTATGGATTGTGATTATTTAAAATGGTTTTAAGTATACCCGAATCTGAATGCACGTGGTCTGTTGCCCTAGTGTCCATAACCCGTCAGCCATTTCATGTGTCTTCAAAAGATAGCGCGTTTAATATTTGAGGTATAGACGTAGGTTGGTCCGCATCAAACCATTCCCACGGAGGAGGTATCTGTCCGGAACCTAAGCCGTAAGAAGTTGGAGCCGAGCCGAGAGACACCTTTGCTCAGCTGAACAGAGTTGGGTTGGGCTTCACTTAGCTGATCTGCTGGACCATTCTGATGGGCTTGGACTGCTGCTGAATTGTTTTTGTTGCTGGGCCTTGACATCTCACCAGGAAGGGGGCCAATTACACTACACCTCAATTACACCTCGATTTTTGATAAGGAGTCTAACAAGGTCTAAAACAAGAAGCTTGTAGATCGTAAAAGCCTTTGGTTTGTTATACGACCTATCTTTAATCTTTAATATATAATAAATGAGGGACCTTAAATAACACATGACGAAGTAAGTTCCATTGTATGAGTTAGATACTTTGATTTCAACCGTTAGATGAAATTGATGATGTCATCAATATTCTTTTCATTTTACACCCTCTTACAATCCATAATTGCATTCTCTTTCCAATTTCACCATTATTAAAATAAAAAATATGTCTCTTATTGGACTATGATTTACATTATTATTATTATTATTCTAAAATTCGTTAATACAAAATATTAATATATGTATAAACATAAATGTATATATGTTATTATAACTATAAACAACATGTGTATAAATGTAAATGTATATTTGTTATTATACGTGTAATATTGTATTTCACATAATACTTTAAAAGGAAGTGTTCATAAACATAAAGTTTACGATTCAATTTTTATTTATATTTTCACGTGCTATAGAGGGGCAATAATCTAGTTCTAACATATTTGTAAAGCTCCAAAAGTTCCTAAGATGTATAGTTTAATCGAGTTGCTTTACTAATTGTGAGCAATCTAGCATGCATCATGACTGCGAGACATTTATGAACAATCAATCAACCCATGATGATATGATTTCAAGCCCTAAAGTGATATAAGCAAAGGTTCATATTCTTCTTTCGTTCTATCATATCAACTTTTATCTTTCAGTTTTAGCACATCTTCTTCGAAAGGGATATGATGTAAATTAATGATACGAGCATTTCCGGTTTTTTGCATGATAACGTTGGGTACAACCAAACCGAACTCTTTATGCTTCTATTTAAATGTCTATATCTTAAATAGTAAGCGGCAAAGTTTTACGGGTACTTAACACTACTTGTATGGATCCAAAAAGGAAATTGGGATCTATAGGTTTCTTGTTCTAGCACATTTACGTAGGAGACTTTAATATGCAATGCACAAGAGACTGCCAAAAATACAAAATCTCTCTAATCCTTGTCCATTAATATAACTTTTAAAAACAATATGTAGAGTTCAACCTTAAAAATCCTAGCCCATTACATTATAGAACCCAATTTCCTTTTTTGTTCATCTTACACCATATTCGTTATTATCCATATTAGATTTAGAGTAGTTGGTTAATATAATTATATGCACAAGTTCTTTAATTCTTTATCGTATCAATGCGGACGGATCTGATCCGTCTTTATGTCACCTCGTGAAAACCCCGACCGCTTAATCCATTTTCCCAAAAAAGAAAAAAGAACCTTTAAATTTTCGGTTAAACATCGATTACTATTTCAACCATAATTCCTAATCCAATTGGAGTTAACTGAGGTCGTAAGTATCATTAGATTCGTAACCAAATTCAGAAGACAAGAATACTAAAATTACAACTAAATACCTTATGACGCACCTTAACAAGCCGTACGGTTTGGATCTAAAAAAACAACTCATTGTTTTGTTTATATTTTCAAACCGCTTGAAATCGGCAAACATGGTTAGTGTCAATGGATTGGTAATCAAATTCCGAAGAGAATGCAACTGGAATGGAAGCGTCTGCAGTTCTGATTCGTCGTCAAGCGTCATCTCAAGGAAGCAAGAAGTCTTCCATATTACCAACAATATGTGGTTTTATCCCAATATTTATTATTAATAATAGTTTTTATTTTCCAGAGCTTTCCTAATTGAGTCGCTCAAACATCCATGGAGTATTAGAGTAGATTCTAAGTATAGATCCATTAGGGTTTTATGACTTTTGTAATCTATATATATTCGACGGGTATATAATAATAGGGTCTGATACCATGAAATACTATAGAAACCCCATAGGATACGAGTTATTATTAAGCATTATTTTTAGGGTATGAAAACTTTAAATCTAATTAATAGACCCAAAGCCCACAAATTGGACTTGGGCTAACATATATTGTCATATCAAGAAATTTAAGCGGGTGGAGTTCAACATCGTTTCAAGGTAAGTGTTAGGATTAAATTGTTGGGATTGTTATTTTGAAGTTGCTGATCTAATAGTAGTGCTTGCAAAAATTAAAATTGCATACAATAGTTAGTGCTGCACATTTCAAGGGAACACAATTAGTATTGCAGAGTTAGTACTGCACCATTAATACTGCATGGTTAATACTACAAGATTAATACTGCAAGAGCCAGTTACTACTGCACGATGAAGTTACTACTGCAACTCAGTTACTACCGCGACTAGGGTTATGGAAGACTTTTTTTTTCAAGATAAAGAGCTACATAATCAGTATTTTAATATAACTAGGTTTACTTATGTAAGTCGTAGGATACTCTATATATAAAGAGATCCCTAGACATTATAAATGTGTGGTTTTCAATTATGTTTATTCTTTAGGAAAACACCAACGATCTCACCACTTGAGATTGTTCCTCTTTGCTCAGCTTCAAAGTCAAGATTGATCCTAGTAAAGATAAGAAACACGTCTATTCTGATCAAATAGATTGTGTGTTTTTTAGATGTTTCCTAGAAAATCTAGGTTTAGCCTCAAGGTCTTTTATAGATCCTTGTATGTAACGAAACATGTCTGTTGATTTGTTCATTGATTAATAGATTGAGGTTTGATGGTAATCGTTATTGCGTTATTGTTCTTATTGTTTATATATATATAATATTCGATTATCATAAACTTGTGAATATCAAAGTGTTGATTCGCTGTGACTTTTTCGATCAATTTTGATCTATGCGTATAAATGTGGTTGTGTTTACATAAACCATATCGATCCTGACAAGTGGTATCAAAGCCCACGTTGTGCTCTAGATCTAAGATCCACAAGACTACAAGAAGAAGAAGAAGAAGAAGAAGAAAGAAGGAGATCTACATGTTTGAAAATTAGGGTTTATGTTCGTCATAATCTGGTAATCCGTGGTAAAAAGAGCATAACTCATTCGTTAGTCGACGGATTTTAACGAAATTTGTGTTGTAGATTTCTCACACATAAACGCACAATCTGACCGAAGGAATTTTCGATCTGAGCTTTTGATCGTGAGATATTAGTTTTTGAAATCTGATGCTGTAAAGTTAGAGTTATTGTGTTTAAGTATACTAAAACGATCGTTGATTATTCGTTACACATTGGATCTTAGTGAGTTTTGGATATGTGCTTCAAGGAATATAGATATAGTTTGTGTTAAAATTTGATAGTTATCAAAGTTTTTTTTAAGGATATGTACAATTTTAAAGTTGGATGTTGAATATTTATTGTTTACAGACCGCAGTTGTAGAAAAAATGTTATTGTGTATTCGTTAACCGTTGGATCGCCTTCATTTTTTGATATGTGGTTCATGATACACAGATTTACCATGTGTAGAAATTTGAGAATGAGCGGATGTTTCAATGAGAAGTTATTTAACTTTTAATTAGATGCAAAATTTTAGCACTGCTCATATATTGTTATGCCGGTGATACGTTGTTAGTACTACAATATGCATTTCATATTGTATGACGATGGAGTTAGTATTGCTCCCATGTTCGAAATCTTGGTTTAAAGGGAAGAATACGAAAAAGTATGTTCCAAAAGTGGTTATGGGAATTATAACAATTAGATGTGATCTTAAACATGCACAACTTGAGATTTTTTTTTTTCACTTGTACAAAGTGATTTAACCTTATGAAAGAAGAACAACTCTTGATTCAAAGAAGAAGGTATACTACTTTAACTTTATTACAACTGTTTTGAGTTTCAATTGCTTAAATTCATTTTTTTGGGGGGTGTGCTTAATGGATGCTAATATAAGACATTAGAAGGCTTGGATTAGGAGCTTAATATGGTTAGTAGTTCTAAAAAAATGTTCAAAGTTGCATATTTTCAAATTTTCCCTAATGGATGATAACAGAAATAGGAAGATTTTACATAGATGATATGATTTGCAACTTATATGAAGTGTGGTGGCATGGAACAAGAATTGAAGGCTTCAAACTATCGAAAGTTTACTTAAGAAAAAAGTGGCGGGTTTTAATAGAAATATCAACGTTAGAAGAAGTATTAACTTGTTCACAGAGATGTTAGTTGTAGGAAAGTTTATTGTTTATTTTGTCATCATCAAATAGGGGAAGATTTTAGTATAATTTATCATCCATATTATTGATTTGATGAGACAAAGAAGAAATAGTAGTTTTGATAACATTCTAAATAACAATTTGCATTGAAGAAACTTATTTCTTTGCATGAAGAAAGCATAAGTTTAGGGGGAGATTGTTAGGATTAAATTTTTGGGATTGTTATTATGGAGTTTCTGATCTAATAGTAGTGCTTCCAATAATAACTTTTGCATACAACAATTAGTACTACACAATTCAAGAGAACACAATTAGTACTCCACAGTTAGTACTACACTTTAATACTGCAAGATTAATGCTGCAAGATCGTCTGATTAATACTGCAAGATCGTCAGATGAAGTTACTACTACATCTGAGTTACTATTGCTGCTAGGGTTATGGAAGACTTGCTTTTCAAGATTAAGATCTACATAATCAGTCTCCTAATATAACTAGGTTTCCTTATGTAAGTCGTAGGATACTCTATATATAAAGAGATCCCTAGACATTGTAAAGGTGTGGTTTGCAATCATGTTTATTGGTTAGGAAAACACCAATGATCTCACCACTTGAGATCGTTCTCTTTGTTCAGCCTCAAGGTCAAGATTGATCTTTGTAAAGAGAAGAAACACGTCTATTCTGATAAAATAGATCTAGGATGGTGTTGTTGGGTGTTTCCTAGAAAAGATAGGTTTAGCTTCAAGGTATTTCATAGATCCTTGTATGTAAAGAAACATGTCTGTTGATTTGTTCATTGATTAACAGATTGAGGCTTGATGGTAAACGTTATTATGTTATTGTTCTTATTGTTTTTATATATACACTATTTGATTATCATAAACTTGTGAATATCAAAGTGTTGATCTACTGCGACTTCTTTGATAAATCTTGATCTACGCATAT